>CAUYSK010054859.1:0-18618 GCA_963575035.1 Avahi laniger | reverse complement strand
CCCCCCTCCCCCCTGCCCAATATCTAATAGATGTAATTCTTATATATGCACTTATGAGTTGATCCGTTAATACCAATTTGATGGTGAGTACATGTGGTGCTTATTTTTCCATTCTTGGGATACCTCGCTTAGTAGAATGTGTTCCAGCCATTTCCAGGAGTATATAAGAGATGCTATGTCACCATTATTTCTTAAAGCCGAATAGTACTCCATGGTATACATACACCACAGTTTATTAATCCACTCATGTATTGATGGACACTTGGGCTGTTTCCACATCTTTGCAATTGTGAATTGCGCTGCTATGAACATTCGAGTGCAGGTGTCTTTTTCATAGAGCGACTTTTGCTCTTTTGGGTAGATGCACCACGCAATGGGATGGACATATTTGAAACCTGGACTGAGGGGGGGAGGGGGGGCAAGGGCAACACACGTAACCT
This sequence comes from Avahi laniger, assembly GCA_963575035.1. Lineage (NCBI taxonomy): Eukaryota > Metazoa > Chordata > Mammalia > Primates > Indriidae > Avahi > Avahi laniger. The sequence continues at coordinate 18,178 of CAUYSK010054859.1, read as the reverse complement.
AAACATCTGTACCCTCATATTATGCTGAAATAAAAAAAAAAAAGCTAGGTGTTATCTCCAAAGCTATTTTTGAAACTTTTATTGGTAGAATCAACAGTTTTGAGACCCTGGGCTCAAATGCCAGTCTTCTCAGACATTCACACAGTCACCCAGTATTTAGTGACTACTTACCAATGGCAGGTATTAGCTGCGACAGGAGGAATAATACAAAGAATAAAACTGAAGTGGTCACTACTGTCGTGGAGCTTATGAATTCACGAAGGAGGAAGAAAATAATCACAAAACAGTGATAACTTCTACGGTGGTAAAGTGTAGGGTAATAGAACAAATGAAGCAGATCAAAATCATTTGGAAGAGAGATAAATGATCAGGGAATATGTTCCAGAGGAAGAGACCTCTAAGATGGATGAAATAAAAGCAAGAAGTGGGAAAGTACAACTGTTTGAGGAGCTCAAAGGAGGTCATTGAGGATGGACGATAGAATGTAGGGGCCCAATGGCCATGGGTGAGACTGTACACTTCTCATTGCATTGTTGCTCTCTGCTATTGGATTAATAAAAGAATATTACCAATTATTATAAGGGCTTAAGAGCTTTATAGGAATGCTAGAAAGTGTATTAGATTGTATTAATGGATTATAGTTCTTAAATCAAATTTACCTAATTTCTAACTATAAGCTTATTGATAAAAATGTTAAAAGGATTGTTTTACTCATATATTTTGGATGCTTTGCAGAGAGTAGCAGAGATCTAATGGGTTCTTAACACATATGATGTGGTGTTGGATTACTAGAGTTTTTTAAGTGAATGCCGGAAGTAGGAGATGGAACACAGTGCACAGGCTGGGAGGGCCAAGTAAAGCCCCGAATTAGAAACCCTAGGCAAGATCGGAGCATGTAGCACATTTCTAGAGCACTGTCCCAACCAGGCAACAGGAAGTTAACCAAGCAAGAATCAGAATTCAAATTCCAGGAACCAAGATTGAAGTTGGAAAAATTAAGAACAGACCATTACACTTGGACCACACAGGAAGGCAGATGTTGAAACAAGGAAAGCTCTCAGGCTCGCTGCCTCTTTAGAGTGAAGCTGCACAATCCCCAAAGCACCTGTGTAAGGCCCTTTGAGAGGCTGTTTAGGGTTCAAAGAACTCTGGTCTTTTTGAGGCAAGTGCTTGCACATAGCATGTAGACCCTGTCTCTAAGCCACAAAATGGAGAAAGTCTTTTTTGGCCGTTTTTCAGTGATATTGCCAATCTGAAGAATGCATCTGGGAAAAGCATGTTTCTGGAAGCAGAAGAGGTCCTTTCATTGGGCAGCTGCAGGAATGCATAATGCTGGACTAGAGTGGGCCACTTTAACCTGAGTCTCGTCAAGGTCAAAAACTTGGAATATGCAAGCAGTGCCTTGTGGAAGAAAGAGATACTGTCCCTGAGGCAGAGTAAGCAGAGCCTCAGCCAAGCCCAAGGTATAAATCCTGTTAATCCACGTGACCTCATAATCTATTATTCCTTTTCGTTGCTGAGTAGTGCTCAAAGGGGCTTGGAAATCTGTACCAAACCTCTTCTAGCATCATTCTTTCTCCTCCCCGGCATGGGTGCAAATGTCACTATCAATATTCATTTCATACCATTATAAAGGCTTACGTTATATGAGACTTCTGGGATTTACTGTGAGGTAATATATTCCTTAGGTACAGAAAGTATAACTTGTGTTTGAACAAATACAACTTTGGATCTATAATTCTAGATCATGAAGGTTGTTTTAATAAGTCGAGATAATTAATGTTCTCTGAAATTTTAATTTAGCTTCATACTCATGACTTCATAAATCTCTCTCAGTCATACAAGGAATGCTTACAGCTTCAAAGGAATCAGGATAATTCTAAGAAGAATAATGAGGCAATGCAACTGCTGGGATATTGAAGATTTGGCCTCACCTTTAATTCTGTCTTGGCTTTCATACTGGGGGTGTTGAAACTGAGTGGTGCTTAAACTACCGTCCAAATCACTTAATGTCATGAACCTAAAATGGTAAAAACTGGTGAATTGACTTCTCTGTAACAACCAGTTTATTGACTACTTGTTCCATTTTTAAACCTTGTTAAAACTCTTTTGGTGCCACGTGGAGGTACTGAGTGCATATTTACTGGCAGAGTCTTCTCCCCCCGTGTAGGTCAACAACAGGCAACTTGAATCAAATTCTCCAGCAGTGCTGATATAATTAGTTTCCTCTGTCTCCCCTATCAGATTATTCTAGTGTAGAAGCAGCAGGGAGTTGAACAGATCTGATCTGAATCCTGGCTCTGACATTTACTAACTATATAATCTTGGGTAAATTACTTCTCCTCTATGAAGCTCAGTTATTTTATCTATAAAATAATAGTGATGTTGATAGTTACCTTACAGAGTACCATTAATAAATTGACTCAATGAAATATTTGTGAATGCTCCAACAAAGAGCTTGGTACCTAACAGAGAGACAACATATCACTATTTTTTCTGTCTGGAATCTACATCCTAAGCTTTTCTCTCGATACTTTCTCTGCCTTCTTTGCCTTAAATAAAAACAAACGCTCCTCAAAGCCATTGTTCAAATGTCATTTGTCCTTGTTCCCATATAGTCAGGTAAGAAGAGGCTGATTTTTTTTTACCTGTTTATCAGCTCTTCTAGACCTTATTTTTCTACCCTTTCTTCAACATCTTTTTTCAATAACTTTAAATTCTTCCTCTTCATGATTTATTTCTTTCACCTGTGAACATATTTAAGCATTTCTTATCTTAAAAAAACTAAATAAACAAAATAAACCTTCGCCTTCATGCTGTGCCCTCAATTACTTGAACAATCTCTTTCTTGACTTGAGAGGCAAGAATATTTCTTCCTCTAGGCCCTATGCTAAGAGCTATAAATCAAATGAGTAAGTCATAATTCTTGCCCTGAAGTTGTTCATGGTAGTAGAAAAAACATACAGTCTGAGAATCCCTTATACAAAAGGTTTGGGACCAGAAATGTTTTGGATTTGAGACTTTTGCAGATTTTGGAATCTTTGCAAACACATAATGAGATACACTAAGGGATGGGACCCAAATCTAAACATGAAATTCATGTGTGTTTTATATATACCTAATAGACTATATAGACTGAAAGTAACTTTATACACTATTTTAAATAATTTTGTGCATAAAACAAGTTTCTGTGCACTGAATCCCAATCTAATGACAAGTAAAAGGAGGGCTGAAACTGTAGTCTTTATATGTTCCCAGGAAAAGAAAACTATGGTGAATACAGCATTATCTCTACTGGACGTTATTATTAATATCATCTTCTTAACACATTAACTGTCATGTGAATTGTATTTAACTCACACTAGTTTTGAGTCTGGGGCCTCATGGAGCATATATAACTCACACGTCTCTTCACCTTGGAAGCTGCAAGAACTATTTTTTAAGTTGCATATAACTCATGCACAGAAAACAATAAAAAATAACAAATGTTTCATTAAATTAGAAAGGGTCATTTTGTTCTTGAAGTTTTTATTTTATTTTTGTAATAAAACACCATGGCCCCAAGGCAAAAAATTTTTTCCCTCAGTGTGGCAGCCAATGTGTTCATTACTATTTCTTTCACTAGTATGTAAGCTCCTAAAGTATATGTATTCAAATTCATTTATCTTTTTTATTTCTCTGGTTCCTCACACAATATCTAGCACATGGCAAGCACTCTGTAAATGATTATTAAGTGACTGACTGATTCATTGACTGAATGATCGAGTGACTCACTGACTCAATGAATGAATGAATGAATGAATGATTGTCTGAAGTTAACTGCTAATGACTAAGATTAGAAGCTAATATCACAGCTCCCAAGTACTTCTATTGGGAGACAATTCTCCCCGGGGTTTCTCACATTTCTATATATCTTGCAGGTAAGTTACTGGCTGTTTTTGTTCTGGACTATTATTTCAAGTATGTTTATATAGCAAACAACCTTGGAAGACAGAGATAATGTCTCCCTCCATGGCTAAGAGAAGGCTGGCTTACATCCTTGTAAGATAAAAGTAATGCCCTGAAGCAAAGGGCAGTCGTGACCATATTCAGTAAAGGTAATGTCTCACTTGAAAGCAAAAGGAAAAAATATTTATTGCTAAAAGATTCAGGCATTCAAAACTGAGAATTCCTCTCTGATAATGCAACGCTCTGTACGCGAAGGTGTCATGTGGCTCTCTTTGCATCACGCTATGAGAATAGAGACTCAGGGAATTCGCACAAAGGGCTTCTGTTTACTGCTGTTGCTGTGAGTAAAACATTGGCCTTCATCTCTGACCCAGAAGTCTTGTATCTTCTGCCAGCATCCATGAAGCTGCATCAGGCTAACTTGTTAGCTTGTAAATGGAATAAACTCACAGACTCTTCACAGTTCTTGACAACTCTTTCCACTAGAAATTTGCATTGTTTGTATTACATTCATTTTACTTTTAGCTTAGTTTGCTTTGCATGACCTTTGTACATACAGCTAAAAATCCAGCTCCAAAAAGAAAATGTTCTGCACATCTCTGCTCGTTTTGATTCTTGTTTTTCAAATAAGTGCAAAAGCAGTTTCCTGTATTTATTTATCAAAAAAAAAATCCATTTTGTTATTGATGTAAAAAAAATTGTCATGCTGATGACAATTATATATTTTTGAGATCTAGTAAAAGCTGTTGATGTCATTACTTCCCCTCACTAAATTTACAAAGGTTCCTGTCCACAAAAGGCATTAGCAGACATTGCGATTAGAATGATCTAACATACAAGAGGATCTTTTAATACACGGCATGTTCCAAGCAGTTTGGAATGTTTCAGAATGTCTTTCCGCCTCCCTTTTGTTCCGGTGAACAAAATCGTTGCTAGAGTGCAGGTGTGTTCCTGAGATGATCATCCTTGAAGGGAACAAGCACTGTGCCAGAAACCAGTGGAAACATTTTTTCAATTTCCCGTAGGAAAAATCTAATGGAATGGTAAATCATTTGTAAAGCCAGTTCAAAGCAATGCATTAATGCATGGATTTGTACCATTCCTTGTTCTCTTAGACGCCCACTGTTTGTCCTTTGCTACAAACTACCCACTGGTGCAGAAGAGTCAAAAGGAAAAAGGACATTTTTCTGAAGAGTCAAATGAGTTTTCCATCATCTGACATTGATGAATTCTGTCTCTAATGAGTTCTTCAAACTCAGTTCTTCAACACTGATTCTCACAGAATCTTATAGAGGGAAGCCTTTCTTTGTGGCCTTAATGAAGATGGAAAGAATGAAAGCTGCTACCTGAAAGAATAGCTTGAATGGAAGCAGAATGGTTTCTTCTCTAGACCACTGGTGAGCGAGACTAAAAGCACAGTGATTTTTGCTATAATTTGTTGGTAACAGAGAAACCATTTCCCTCTACCTAATGGAATATTTTTAATGAATTCATCTATATGTTACTTTACAGCAATGGTAATGCTGTCTTCCAAAAGAAATTGAATCCAAGCAGCCATAAAACCTTAGTATCTTGGGCCTTCTAAAAAACTTTTTTCTCTTTTCATTCCAAATAAGATTATGTATCTATAACATCCAAAAACAGGCTCAGAAGGGAATGGCCAGTTTAATTTTCCACAGATTAGATTCCTTAAATGGTATAAGAAAACATGTTCTTATCAACATCTTTTGTTGCTGCAAGGCACCATATAATGAAAAAACATAAGACAAATAATAAAGACTAACTATAGTGCTGTGTCTCTGAATTGACCTTTTTAAAACTAAATCAAGACTAGCATATATACTCAGCACACATGAGCATGTTGATTTTCAGCAGCGGGAACCCTTCACGAGCTGAAACGCTGTCTCCTTCATCTTCTTGCTGTGCGGTTTGAGCCAGGCTGCCAGAGAGCCTGCCTAGTGCCCGACCTCCTACTGGCGGACAGTTGATATTTTGATGTTACTCAAGGATAACGCCTAGTAAACTATTGTGAAATTGTCTTAAGAGGTCTAAACAAAATCCCTCATGTAAAATCGAAGTGAGGCCGGGCGCAGGGGCTCACGCCTGTAATCCTAGCACTCTGGGAGGCCGAGGCAGGTGAATCGTTTGAGCTCGGGAGTTCGAGACCAGCCTGAGCAAGAGTGAGACCCCCGTCTCTGCTAAAAATAGAAAGAAATTGGTTGGACAACTAAAAATATATAGAAAAAATTAGCCGGGCATGGTGGCGCATGCCTGTAGTCCCAGCTACCTGGGAGGCTGAGGCAGGAGGATCACTTGAGCCCAGGAGTTTGAGGTTGCTGTGAGCTAGGCTGACGCCACGGCACTCTAGCCCAGGAAACAGAGTGAGACACTATCTCAATAAATAAATAAAATCGAAGTGAGATTACTGAACTATCTTTTTCCATGCTCCCATTTCCATAAACATGCCCTTTGAAAGCTGATTGGGAACATGTGTGTGTGTGTGTGTGTGTGTGTGTGTGTGTGTCTGTGCACACACACACATGGTCAGGGACGTAAGGGGGCGTGGTAAGGAGAGTGAGATCTGAGATCTGAGTTCATCTAAAGCCCAGAAAGTACAGACAATTGTTCACTGTTTTTTTTTTCTTTTATAGCTACCACTCAGTACAAGTTATTAATATTTTGGGGGGGACTTCATCTATCTTTTATATAATTAATTGCAACCACCATTCCTAACCACTACAAGCAGATTTATCGTAGAAGGACTAGAACATATAGAAAGGTAAAAATACCCTACCCCCCAAAAATCATTTTATTATCCCACCACCTCAGATAACCACTGTTAAGTGCTGGCATAATAACAGTAATCAGATCTGTGAGTGGTTACAGAGTGACTACAGCTGCATACTCTAGAAAATTCCAGGCCTCACCTGCAAACACCTCCCCTTACTGATACACGCCTCTGACTTCTCTTTCCCCTTTTCTTTCATCGACAACCCCCCCCACCACCACCCACTCCACCTTCTGTTGCATTCTGATGCCAAGCCAATTGTGTTCCTCTGAGTATGCAGGGAGAGCCATTCTCACCATAGCCCCTCCAGCTCAAAGGTCTGTCCTTCGTCATAGATCCAGGCTGGAGATGAGAGAACCAGGCTCTTCCTATGTGGTTAAGTGACTGGACATTTCCCCTGTCATTTTCACAAGTCCAAGTCCAAAATTTCCCTCTGTTCCGAGATTCGGTGGAACAGAAGCCCACCTTATATGGGTGACTGATGTTCAAGAATTTGTTTTCTGTCTGAAATTCCCTCGGTAACCATGGACAGACAGGTACATACCGAGTCATATACCAACCGCTGTGTCCCATAGCAAGTTTGGCTCAAAGCAGATGGTGGTGCCAGACAGGAGAGATGAATAGGTCAAACTAATCTCCTCTGGATTTTGGGCTGTGTTCAAGTGACGCTCGTCTTCCCGTCGTGATTTTCATTCCATGCCAGGCATATGGGCCTGCTTCCGACATATTTGCCTTGTGAGCACGACTGTCGCTACCTTCTCACTCCACCCTTATTCCCCACTCCCTCCTCCATCGGGGGATATTTTTTCAGTTTGAATTACCAAGCCTGGAGTTTCTTTTTCACACCCAAAGCTAGGACATCGAATTGGTTCATGACAAGCTGAACTAGAGTCGGCCCTGTCCTGCGCTGCTGTGCTGTGGCTCTGCGTTTTCTATCAAGCCACACATGACAACAGGTTTGCCTGTTTAAAAAAATGCTTCCTGGCCAGGCAGCCCAGCATTCAGCACCGATTTTTCTCCCTGGCGAAGGTGACTTGTCTTAATTTATCCTTACAAATCAGTGGTAGTAAAGGTAATACCTTGCCCTGCTCTACCCTACCATAAGCTCTTCCTTGGAGCAGTTCCCGTTGCATTGGCAAAGCTGCCATGCCAGGAGAGCAGCAGACAGGAGGAAGCGGGTCAGAGTTCTGGACTGTGCCATCTGTCACTCTGGTGCCAAAGACACTGCACAGAAAACATGCTGTTCTCTCCTACTAACCTTTGAAAACAAGGTGATCACACCCTGTGCTTGGGTACTAGGCTATGAAAAATTCATTCCAACCTAAAATTATATCCATAGGACATGATTTTGTCTGCAGAAAATGTGTGATCTGTTTCTGTTGATGTGTCTGATAATGAAAGCATCACCAATACTACCACAAGAGGTCTTAATTAGGCACCTTTGTACATCACCACTCCACAAACGATAATCAAAACGGGTGGAATATTCAGAGTTTATATAGGACTCCAAAGTGTCGCTGTTCCACATGAATATGGAAACAGATTCGGAAACAAGCCCAGATGTAGATACCAGTTCTGCCATCTATTAGTTCTTTTATGCTGGGCAAACTTCAGATTCAGTTTCCATATCTGTAAAATGGGGATAATAATAATCACCGTAGGTAACAAACAATGGGTTCTTACTGTGCTCCAAACACTATGCTAAGTGTTTTATGCCCACATTGTCATTTCATCCTCATGGCAAGGTCATGGCTTAGACACTGCTATCATGCCCATTTTACAAAGATGGATATTAAGGCTCAGAGCGGTTGTGTCCTTGCAGAATTGGTGCGAGGATTAAATGAGATCAGTCACGTGAAGTGCTTCACACGACCGGACGACAGCTATTACTGCTGTTGTGAGCATCCCTATCGGTCACCTTCTCAATATTGGCCTTTACTGCTTTAGTCCAGCTGTTTACTCCTGTCATGGAACACAGCCTTGCTTCTCGTCACGCTCCTTTCCTACCTCTTGCCCAGCCATGGCTCTTTAAGTTTTTCGTTTCCTTTTCTCTATGAAACCTTCCCTTAACTCACCAGAAGTGAGATGATTCTCTTTTAACTGAATACAGTAAATACTTAAACTCTTAAGCTGATGTGTTATGTTTCTTGATTTACGGATCTATAAAACAAGCCTTTACTTAGGCAAAGTGGATAGTCCTCTTCAGTTTTAGTATTTATTTTTTTAATTACCCAAATTATACAAAATTTGGATACTACAGAAGTAATTAATTTTGTAAAGGAAAATCTTCCCCCTTGGGAGGGATGTAACATATTTCTCTATCTTTTATATAAATATGCTAAACTATTATTATTGCTATTATTCATTGTTACACAAACATACAGGTATAAATGTACCTCATCCTTTTTAATGACTGTACAGAATTTTATCATGTGAATATACATAATAATACATATAATTGTTATGATTTGCCTTAGAAAGTCGAGCATCTCTGGAGCTCATATACACATAGAACGCACACACATACACATTCACTCACAGATGAACTATTGCCCATAAGCTTGTTACTACTGCCTGGAAACTCTGTCATTATTTCTTTGTGATTAAAATACCTTATTTCTGGATGTGTTCTGTTCAAATGCAGGTACCCTGAGTCAATAAGTTACTAAGTGACTAACACTTAGGGTTAATGCCAGGATGAATTGGAAAAAGAGGAACAGAAAAGGAAAACGGGGGGTACAAAACAGAAACATTTGCCATTATAATTGTTTTCTTAGTGGTTGTTCTCACTAGCATTATCTTATCTCTTTCAGTCTTCATTTCTAAAACACCAGCCGGCACTTTCTACAATTGTCGTAGTGCATCGCTCAGTAGTAATGGAAATCCTGGTATGTCCTGTCTTTGGAAATGAAAAGGATGCTGCCCATATACCTACAGCACAGCCTGAGTGTTCGCAACTCAGGGAGCAGCTATAAAAGATACTAGAGGGATGAACCTGTTGTCTTGATCTCCAGAGCACTCTTCTCTATGCAAATGAGCTGCTTTGCCTGAGGTCTTTTTTTTTTTTTTTTTTGAGACAGAGTCTCACTTTGTTGCCTGGGCTAGTGTGCCGTGGCGTCAACCTCAAACTTCTGGGCTCAAGCCATCCTCCTGCCTCAGCCTCCCGAGTAGCTGGGACTACAGGCATGCGCCACCATGCCCAGCTAATTTTTTTTCTATATATATTTTTTAATTGTTCAGCTAATTTCTTTCTATTTTTAGTAGAGATGGGGTCTTGCTCTTGCTCAGGCTGGTCTCGAACTCCTGATCTTGAGCGATCCACCCGCCTCGGCCTCCCAGAGTGCTAGGATTACAGGCGTGAGCCACCGCGCCCGGCCATGCCTGAGGTCTTTAAAAGAAGTCAGCCCAGATCTGTCATTCTCTGCCCCTCATTTCAGTAAGATGGGAAAATAGTAGAAATGTCTCTAACTGTAGAGGATAAAAGCCCAGTGCAAAGCCAGGATGCTCAAAATTTTTCAGTCCTAAGAATCATCTAAGGTACTTTTCAAAATTGGATTTCTATTAGTAGATCCCATTTCCCCCAGAGATTTGAGTAGGGGACAGGAATCTGCATTTAACAGGGACCTCAGGAGATAATAATAAAGGTAATTTGTAGAAACACTAAAGAGTCTGTGCTCAAATGGAATAATGCTGATCACCTCATTAAAAAGTTTTGTGTTAATTTCTGGTTCTTACTATCATAGGTAACTAGAATTAAATTTATTCTCCCCATATAAATACCTGAAAAACTGGACAAAATATGTTAAACAACTTTATTTCATACAATAAACAGGGCAGTACTAAGTTCTCTGAGAAAAGAAAAATAAGCAAAGTGAGCCCTATGATCACCCCAGCCTTCTGTCTGGAGGCAGTTTCTGCATACCGTGTAAGGAGGGAGATCCCACAAAGAAAACAGCTATCAGTGTTAACTGTAATAATTATAGTTTGAAATAATTTATTGTGGTCTTTGTGTTACACTCTGTGCTAAGAAATTAACAAGTCTATCATTTTATTCTAATTTGTTAAAAGCTCCTAATAAATAAAAATCACACTTGATGTCTACATCCCAGTGTGCACTTCATATTTTTTAAGTAAGGCATCTTCTTTCAAGTATGAGCATTATAAACACTTGAAATAATCTCTACTCTCATAATGCTTGAAGAGTAGGAAAAATATGTAAATCAATATGAAAGTTATCAGTCTTATTGCTATCATTCTGTAAACATTCAATACACTGATATTATCAGCTAACTGGTTATTCGGTGTAAGACAGAAAGACATTGAGTGTGGATTAAAGACATTTGTGGATTATTCATGTCACTGTCCTTTTCCTTCCTCCCTCCATTTCCGCCTTCCCTCCTTTCACTTCTCTCTCTCTGTTCCCATCCTCTTTTCTCACTCTTCCCCCTTCCATTCCTGTCCCTCCCTCTTATAAGTTTGCTCACATTGATCAAAAGATACAAAATATGAGCAGATTATACCAGACACCTGCCAATATGTTGGTAGTCCTGGCAAGGACTTACTTGATAGACAAGGACCTAAGGGAAAGTGAGTTTTTATTTGTGTGTATTGCCATTATCTAATATATATTTTCATTCTAACCTGACTTCGTTCATTTACAGTGAACAAATCTATTGCTAAAAGAAATGCTGGCAAACTCTAGAAGCTGGAGAAGGCAAGGAACCAGATTCTCCTCTGGCATCTCCAGGAGGAAGGTAGCCCTGCTGATCCACTTTGAACTTCCGACTTCTAGAATTGTAATACGATAAATTTGTATTTGTTTCAAGCCTCTAAATTTGTGGTAAGTTTTTATCACAGCAATAGGAAACCAATACAAGTTAAAATAAATGAGTCAGTAAATAAGCACACATCAATGGGAGAGTTTACCTTAATTTTTAAATAGTTTCTATTCTATTTCATACACAAAGGTATTAATTTCAGGATACGTTAAAAAAAGATTCTATACAGAGATAATCCATCAAGATTCTGAGCAAAAGAGTGAATCCAAATTATTAACACCAGTGATTATTTTCATTAAAGATGCGGTTGTATATCACTTTTTTATTCCTGCCAAGTAAATTTTCAGTGTCGTTATCTTGCTTCTGGTCAAGTCATAGAGATTAGTACTAGCTATGAATAAGCTCACCTCCGTTCCAGCAAATATATATCTTACTTGCCAACTTGCTCATCTTTTTTTAATCAGATATTGGTGTTAACTGAGATTTAGAACAAATATTTGACAACTTTTTCGCCTAAATTCTTCCACGGGGAACTTATTTCAGCGCTCTGGATAGACTATAGACATATAGGGCTACAGAGTGCATCTATTTGTCAGGGGGAAGATATCATCCCCAGCAAACACTGTAGGTTATTCTCAGCAGTTTTGTCTTCTTAATTAACAACAGAAAAAGTAAAAGTACAGTTTTGTTAAAATATTAATGACAGTATTTTTAAATTTCTGCTTGATTTTAGCTTCTGATCAACTAAATTCACTATTTGTGTTTTCACTGACAGTATTTTTCCATATTAACGTCTCCTAATTTATTTTCCATCATCCAAAAGCACTTAAAATGCCAGTGACCCAATTCGGAGCAAGTTCATGGATGAAAGCCCCCCATTGGCTACTAATGGATCAAGTTCATAACCTATCTTTTATTTTTTTGTGTACTATCTCAAAGTCTAAGACTTTTGAAAAGGCTGTGTTTTATACAATATCGTGGAAAGTCTAGAGTGATGGATGCTATTTTTGTGAGAAAGGATGGGGAGAAGAGAGCTTTAAGACAAACTTTTCCATCAATGTGATCAGTCTATTATCATGCAATGAAACATAAGACAAATTGCCCTCTTTTCCACTTCTATTAATGTCATCTTTTCAATGTATAGTGTCTTATGGTTTTAAGAAAACTGTGCTGATAGTCTCTCAGGCGGAAATTTCACAAAGCACAGACAGAAAGCGGGGAGGTTATGAGAACAATAAAACACAGTAGTGATCTATATAGGATAAACTTTGTGAAAGGAGAATATTTGTGTTCAATTAAAACAAGTCTTTTTTTTTTTTCTATTTTCAGGTCAATAAAATTTAACCATTTTGTTGAGTTGTTCCTTCAGGTCAACCAAATTTCACCATTTTGTTGGGTCGTTCCATCAGAATAGATGGGGTTTGTTTTCTCTCAATAATCTCAACATAAGCAGAAATACATAGCGGTCAGGAAAACAGAATATGGAGTCAAGGGCATAGGATTTTAAATTCTAGCTCTGCCAGGTCTTAGCTGATGACCTTGGACAAGTCTCACACCATTCTTTGAGCCTTGGTTCCTCATCTTTAAATAGGAATAGGAATTCACATTTGAATTCCTTCATTTTGCTGTCATGAGTATTATGTGAGATATAACTCTCTTCCCACCATGTCTGGCGCACACTATATGACAACGGTTACTATGCAGTTTGCATTTTTTAAGTCACTATGATAATCAGGAAACCTTGCTGTAGCTAATGAAATTCATTCACTCAGTTTAAGCCAATTTCTTCTTGCTTAAATCTCTGCAGTCCTCTTCTGCATACATATATATCATGACACCGACTTAATCAGGCAAGAAGTAATTTAATCCACAAAGCCAGTCAAACCTATTTATTGTCGGAATCTACAGAAGCAAAAAGGTATTTTGGATTAGATGATAAAAGTCTAAAGAAGATATATCTTATAGATCACATTTCTCCAGTAATGGAACACTCAAACTGAATTTCTATCAAGACTACCGGTTGAGAAGCTAGTATTAAATTCTGTTACTTAAGCTCCCCCCTGTCCACTGACACATTTATACTTAAAATAAGGAATGAACCAAAGGAGATTGTTTAGTTGTATGGTCCAGTACAAAGTATGGGTCTATGAATAAATAGACTCTTTTATTATTTATTCATTTAATCGGTAAGTATACTGTGGATGTTCACTACTTTCCAGGCATAGTTCTAGGAGCTGGGAATAGAGAAGAGAATGAAACAAAGTCCCTTCCTTTAAATACTATAGACCTTCTTTTAAACATTTTAAATACTATAGACAATACTACATATTAGAATATAAACTAACAAGATATAAATAAGTAATAAATATACAGAAGGCCCTCAAATAACTTCATTTCGTTCAAAGTCATTTTGTTATAAGGTTGATGAGAAGAACAAAAAGTAATTCCTGGCGGGGGCCACTATCTCCCCATGTCTGCATGGATTTTCCCCAGGTATTCCTGTTTCTTCTCGTATCCCAAAGCCGTGCGCGTCAGGTGAATCGACGCATCTACGTGATCCCCGTGTGCGTGAGTGTGGGTGTGTGTGAGCATGCCCGTGATGGGGTGGTGTCCTGTCCAGGGTTGGCTCTCTGAACCCAGTCACCCCTGACCCCGAACTGGAATAATGAGTTGGAAAATGAATGACTCCAAATTATTGTCAAATAAATAGTCATCTGTAATAATCACCCAGAAGCACAGTAATAAACAGTGTGGTACAGAAGTGCTCAGCAAGCTGCCATATTTGTGATCGTTATTTTTTGAACTGCGTGATAATAAGAGGCCTCCTTCCAATTGTCACTGTGCGAACATTTATTCCTTGATTTAAGCCATCACCGTGATGACCATCATCACTCACTGATTCACCGAAATTTAATTAAGGGAAATAGCTATCTTATGTGATTAAACTTTCTTAAATGTATGTATACTCACATCTATTTCAATATTTAACATTGGAAGTGTTTTAGTCTTTGTTAAGAAGTTTGGTGATGTTTTTGTGATCAGAAATATGCCATAGGAACTTAAATCTTGGTTATATCAATTACCCTATGGTAAAATTGGTTTTATTATAGGTCGTTCCATTTAAAGTTACAATTTATAAGACTCTATCAACAATGTTAAGAGAGGACTTACTGTATAGGTCATATTCTAATATGTACTATTGTCAAAAGAAAAGTAAGGTTTATCAGGAATGTCAGCTTAGTAGTTGCGGTGGAGGAGTCAGGAAGGGCCTTTCTGAAAAAACGATAAATGAACAGAGACCCAAAAGAATGTGCCATGCAGACATCTAGGGATAGAGTGTTCCAGGCTAGGATACTTGATTTTACTGCAAAGATTATATTTAGGGATTAATGACTGTGACTCAGCACCAACTAAACATCTTCCAGAAAAAGTAAAACAAGATCCTAAATTTACATAACTTATAACCTTAAAAAGTATTTCCAACTTTACAATTCAATGAGAGCACCAAATCACCATGAATGAAATCTTAGATGGGTATAATTGTCTAGGACTTTTAATTTCTTGACAACTTCATGTTTTCTGGCAGTATTCACTATGGCTAAGGGGTGGAAGCAACTTAAATGTCCATCAACGATGGATGCATGGATAAACAAGATGTGGTATATAAGCAATGGAATATTATTCGGCCTTAGAAAAGAAGGAAATCCTGTCACATGTGACAGAATGGATGAATCTTAAGGATATTATTCTAAGTGAAATGAGCCAATCACAAAAACACAAAATTGCACGATTCTACTTATATTAGGTATCTAAAGTAGTCCAACTCTTAGAAACATAAAGTAGAATGGTGATTGCCAGGGGCTAGAGAGATGGGGGCAAAGGGACGTTTTTATTGTATGTGTTTAGAGTTTTAGTTTTGCAAGATGAGAAAGTTCTAGAGATCTGTTGCACAACAAGTACACATAGTTAACACTATTGTACTATACAATTAAAAGTGGTCAAGAGTAAATTTTATGTTATGTCTTTTTTTACCACAATAATAAAAAGACAATAATACAAAATGCACTTTCAAAATGCCCAAGAAAACCCACAAGTTTATTCCATTCTATGTGTCTTCATAATGCATAGGAAAGGCATTTTAATTCTAAATGCTATAAGAGGCTTCATTATATGAGAAATTCTATTTAAGACAGAAGCAGCAATTCTGTCCTAATCACCATGCAATTTTGTAATGGTGAGGCTTGCTTTGAATTATCAAAACCCCATCTTCAGTTTCTCTCCCGTAATTTGGTTTGAGATCTTTGTGTCAGTTTAGCCTTGGGCTTAGATCTAGTATTTTCATAGAAAGGCTGCTGGCTGCCAACCTATCTGACACATGCTGATCAGGTAACCACACCTTGAATAATCTGCCAATGCAAAATTTAATAGTATGATTGTGAAACTTGCACATGTCTGTACTAAAGAAGTTTTAATTGTCTGATTCTGTAATTTTTTTTCAGGACTAATAAAATATTTTGTCTCCTTCTGCTGAGTTTCTTCCTGTTCAGTACCATAAAATCATGGGCTTCTTGGGAAAGATGTCTGAGCTACTACAAAACAGAGAAGCAATGTCAGGTGTTTTGTGCTTGCTGTGGATCACCAACTATTCAAAATGGTGCTACACTGCATAAGGCAGAAGTTATAGACCATTTATAGATGACAAGTCATATATTAAATTTAAAAAGTAGCACCCGATGAGCCAGGCCCAGTGCCAGGTAAAGAAAAAAGTGGAGGAAAAAAAGTTCTTAAGCTTAGGTTATGATGATTCAAACAGTTTAATACATTCTAGCTTGTCAGCAGTATGCTAAATATAAGTCTAGAAAATTGTATTACAAAATCTAGACCATATTATAGGTTAGACTAGAACAAGGATTCCACATTGAAGGTGAAGGAAAAGATCAACAGAACAAGTGCTCTAACTGGCATATTATGCAAATATGAGACAATTAGCAATTTCAGATAATATTCCTCTATCAAACTTCACAGCCATGTTACATTAGATGATGAAAAAAAAGTTATCGCTGACACGCTCTTCAACAAATGCAATTTACCTAAATATCATGTTTGAAATTACTGGGTTCCTAAAAATTGTTCTAGTATCTCAAAGCCCTAAAATGGATGAAGAAATGATAGAAAGATGGGACATAGGACTTTCATCAACTATTTCATCCACTGGAAGGACCTGGGAGAACTAAACACCTTAATGTTCTTAAAATACCAGATTTCCCTTCAAACTTAGAGCAGCTGAGCTCCTGAAACAAACGGGATGGGACATGTTTGAATGGTCAATTACAAAGCACCTTAGATTGTTAAAGTGAGGATAACGTACCTGAGGAATTAATTGACTATGAAAACATGTCTGCTCAATCTATTTAAAAGTGGATTTTATTTTATTCATTGAGGTTCTCAGTATTATAAAAATCATAAGATAAAATCTAGCATGGATGAGTCCTCAAGGATAAGATTACAATTAAATGTAGAACTTAAGAAAACATACTTCTAAACTAGCTTTTTTTTTTTCCTGGCAAAAGAGGAAAACTGAATTTAAAAATATAAATACACACACACCCCACACCATCTTTGACTTTTTATTTATTCAATCCATTAGCTTGAATCATATTTTTTAATTTCAAATATGCAGCTAGTCCATATTTAAAGGGATTTCAAACCTGATAGGCTTAGAGGCATACCAGAATAGTATGCTGTGTATTTTATCTAGAGCATCTCTTTTAATCCTTGCGATAACCCTACAAGGCATTACCTTATCAATCCTGGTAGGCAGGTTATTCAGGGGAAATATGCTTGACTTCAGCATGCTTGTTAATGAGCGTGGCAAGGCATGTTAGAATGAACAGATGGCTTCTTGTATCCAGCAAGGAGTGCCTACAAGATCATGACATAGCTTTTATTTTTACAGTTCACAACTTGGCAAGGATGGAATGTTTCAATAGTTAATTATTTTCAAAACATTCCATTTAAACCAGAGAAAATCCAGCAATGTGAACAAAGAATATAAATTCCAAATTCTAGGAAGGCAGGATTTCACCAATGTCTTCCAAATGTCTAAACCAGTACCTGGCCCACATGTAGTAGGTGCTTAATAAAT
The DNA here is from genome assembly GCA_963575035.1 of Avahi laniger. Classification (NCBI taxonomy): domain Eukaryota; kingdom Metazoa; phylum Chordata; class Mammalia; order Primates; family Indriidae; genus Avahi; species Avahi laniger. The sequence continues at coordinate 519 of CAUYSK010054859.1, read as the reverse complement.
ATTTGCTTAATGAATGAATAAGTGACCACATGGATTCAAATATATTATTCGAATGTAAAGTTTCATATTGTGCATATATGTGTTGGGGGCAGGGTTAGTACTTCTCATATATTCTCAAAAAGGTCTGTGAGATGAATTATGATCCACAGCTGGAGGAAATGAGGGATTCCTACATTGCACAGCAGGTGGGACTAGATGGCCTCTAAGGATTTTTCAACTCTGACATTTGATCTCAAAATACTTATATCTTATATATAAGTATATTTACACCTCACAGTGCATCAGGCCTTAAAGCCTAACTTCTTAACCATTAGATCTCCTGCTCCACTGCTAAAGAAGCCTTACCCTCCTGGGTTTTTGAATCAAGGCCAAGCACCAGACCAGCCTCAGCAGCAACCCACGTGTCGTGAATTGCTATGAGCAGAAGTAGATTTAATCTGCAGAAATGACGCTTTCTAGTCTATTGTCTCATGCAACAAGTTACATTATTATGTATATTTTCTAAACAACTAATTAATG
>CAUYSK010054854.1:0-16867 GCA_963575035.1 Avahi laniger | reverse complement strand
AGATGAAGCTGAAGGGAAATGCATATCTCAGGCCTGTGAGAGGTCCTAGGACATAGTGATTATAAGAATTATTAAATTGGATATCATTGCTTGGGCTATAGATATATTATACTAAAGAAAACTATGAAAATCTGAGGCAGATTAATCACAAACTAAAAGCTGAATATAAAAGCCAGTGGTGTCTTTGACAGGATATAAAATGACTTTCCACAACATGCAGGAAAATACTAAAGAAGAGGCCCAGGAATTAACTTTAGAGGTTGTGATGCTCCAGAGAATTCAGAATTCTCAAAACCAGATGGTCTGTTATACTCATGCCAGGACCACGACTGGGGAGAAGTGAGACCTTGACACTTGAGACAGGATATCTGGAATGATGTGCTTGAAAAATCCCGAATCCTCTAATTCTGCTAAATGCTCTGGGGCTTTAGAAGCTATCCCTTCCTCCTTGCCAATGGCTACTGTCATCGCCTGGACTTAGAAGGTAGATAAGTCGTGGCCTTGTTAGAACTCACAGGCCTCTGAGGTCTAGACGTTCCCACAGGGCAAGCAGATTAATGACTAGTATGAAGCCAGATCACCGTGCAGCAGTGAATGTGCTTTAGGTTTGCCAAAGGGGAAGGGCCTATGCCTTAAAGGAGCTTCAGCACATCCCCTATAACGTAGGAGGTGTTTTTGAGACTGGATCTTGAAACTGCTGGACCAAGCGTGGATAAAACCTTAAGTCGGAGTGTTTAGGGAATGACATCAGCAAGACGACAGACTGCGAGGTGCCAACCCCGTCCTCCCACACAAAATAATTATTTAACAACTATTCATAGATCAAAAAATAGCTCTTAGAGTGCTGCAAAGTATAATGAAGAAGCTGTAACAGCTCAGTGGTGCACAAAAACTGAAAATGGCTGCATAGAAAAGGGTAAGAGGCATTTTATCTGCATCACTGAGCTCCCCAGGCTAGCATAGCTCAGCACGAAAAGGAGTCCACTAAACCACAAGTTCCCCTGTGGGGGAAAAAGGGAGCAGGAGGACACCAGCAGCCTTTGCTACCAAAAACCACAAGCCTTTGATCCCACCATAAACCCACATGGACTTTGCTACCAGGGACACCTGCGGTCTTTGCCGGGGCTTCCCAGAGACCCTGCGGCTGCACCCACCTGGAGCCAGAGCTACTGTGCATCCCCCAGAGCTGACGCCAGTACAGCCCCAGGACCTGGCACTTTGACATTTACACAGCCTGCACCTGGTACTACCATGCATCCCAGAACCGGTATCCCCGGACATCACCAGAGCCTGTGCCGCCAGGCACCCCACACAGCCAGTGCCCTCTGCCCACCCACAGAAAAATGTCTTTTCCTGTCAAAGCCAGTCTTTAAAGTTCGGAAGAGCTGGCTGCTTCTTAAAATGTGCAGACGTAATACAAGGCTACAAGAAACAGCAAATAACAGAGAAACATGCATCACCAAAAGACCACAGTGAATTTCCAGTAACTGACCTCAGGGAAATGGAGATCTATAAATTGTCCAATGAAAAAATCAAAATAATTATTTTTAAAAGCTCAGTAAGCTACAAAAGAACACAAAGAGAAAAATCAATGAAACCAGGAAAACAGTACAAAGAAAAAACAAGAAATTCAACAAAAAGAATAAAAAAGAACCACAGAAAAATTCCGAAGCTGAAGAATGGGATGGCTGATGTGAGAAGGAAATGTAGAGTTTCAGCAGCACGCTGGATCAGCCAGAGGGAAGTGTCAGCACACGTGAAGACAAACCGTTTGAAATTATCCAGTCAGAGGAGGAATGCAGAAAAGGGAGTAAAAAAGAGGGAAGAAACCCTATGAGATTCATGGGACACCACTAAGCAAACCGTTGTACACATTGCAGGAGTCACAGAAAGAGGAGAGAGGGAGAGAAAGGTAAGGGAAGCTTATGTAAAGAAATAGTGACCCAAAACTTTCTAAATCTCTGTAAGAAATCAGACATCTAGATCTTTTTTGGGGTCTTTATTTTCATGTATTTTGATTCTAAGAAAGGGATCAATAAAAGAATCCATGTACAGTCAAATGATCATGTTGTATACCTCCAATGTACAACTTTTTTTAAAAATAATTTTAAAATGGAAAAAGTCAATCTACAACCATAATAAGTAACAATGAAGCAGGTGAAACATCATCCAATTATGAAGAAATGAGTAAGACAAGAGAAAATAATATATATTTAAAATGCTACATCAGTTAAGAAATGAATGGTTCAAAGATGTTACTTCTTGCTGATGATAATATAGATAATATCAATAATGACCATATTCTATTCTGGGTTGATGGAAGTTTGATGTTGTTTGTTGTTAAGAGCACATGAAATATATATTAAGCCAGATTAGAGACACCTAAATGAGTGAATAATGAATTGTAGATGAAAGGATCAACAGAGAAAAATCTCAATCATCTTAACATCTGCTCTTGCTTTCTACATCTTAGAGTGGACACACCCAAGCTGATTTAAACCTTGGTCAGGGATCTGTATGGTTGACTCCATGTGCAGGAGCATGGGAACTAATGTGAGTAATAGTCATTGTTCTCATTTCAGCTTTGGTAGTTTGTTTAGGGTATTCACTGTAATATTAAAACAATTATTAAATATAAGAAAAAAGACAAACCATAGTCCAATAATGAACATGGAATTGACATGAAACGTCATGCTGATTAATCATTTTCCAGCAGTCGGGATGATTAATGAAAGAGGTGCACTCAGTGAGGCAAATGACTCTATAGGCATTGCTATAGATGTCGGAATCATTATATTTATTAATTCATATTAAACACTGAGTATAATTTGTGAAAAAAAAAAGAAATCAGACATCTAAATTTAAGAAGCTTAAAGGTTCCTGATTAGGCTGAACATAAAGACACAGCTGTCTCTACTTGATCTTGTTCCATGCAATAGCTGCAGCAGTTTTCCCTTCCTTTGCCAGGCCTTAACCTTCCTAGTACCCTGGGTGTAGGCTATGCTTGTCCTGTGGCAGGAGAACTAAGGCAACTTTGCAAGTGATCTCGTAAAGTTTTCTATTTCCGATTTCAACTACTCTATTTTGCTTCGTCCCTTTCAATCACGAGGGAGAGGGCTTATGGCAGGGGCTATCATTTATCTGTTTTCTTGATCCAGCAACTCTAGCCTCCTTGACAATTCTGCTCAGTTAATTATTCTCTTTTAGAATATTTTTTCTCACTAATTTTCTCATTAAGTGATTTTTTTCAGACATGTCCAGTTTTATCTATTAAAAAAAAAAACGGGAAACACCACTCTTTCTTTACCCAAGGCATTCCCTCAATCTGTCATCCTAAATCTGTTCTTTTTTCTAATATCTATTCATAATGTATGATCTATATCAGAAATTAACATTCGCATAATTACTTTCTTACCAACTCCACACGTACCTAATTTATTTTGTCCTGCACGCTGTCAAACTAAATATTCCACTGTTTCAGTTTTCCTATTTCCTAACCTCCACATTAGCAACTTCTTTCCTTTCTCCACACACCCCTTCCCCAGCCTGCGCATTGCTCTACATCATGAGTCGAGTGTCTTCTCCCCTATTCACCTACAAAGGTTTAATTTGCCATTAATTCATAGGCTTATAATTAAATATTCATCTTTATAGCTTTTACAGATTTTCTGATCAGTGTCTTATTTCCTACCTCCTGCTTAATGTTTTTTAACTGTGTATTCTTCAATTGTCTTTTCTCACCATAAGCAAAATTAAGCCATCACATGTCTTGTATGACCATCTTTCTCGTTATCACTTCTCTAATTCTGCTAAATGAAGTTTTCTTTGACTCATTCTCCCTGCTCTCTCGTGCCTACTTATGTGTTAAACCATGTTAAATCTACACTACCTTGCATCTCAAATTCATTCTTCCTCTTCATTTCCAGTGCCACTGCAAGCTGACTGCTTTTTACCTGGGATGCTAATAAATATACTTATGATATCAGTAGCTTTTGCATATTAAATAGCCATTTTGTTCCCGAGTACTGATAATGGGAGGAAGATAAAAGTCTTTCCAAAAAAAAAAAAACAAGAAAAAATCAAAAATAAAGAGGTCTATTGCTGACATATTCCTGGAGATGTAATAAAGTTATTCATTTTTATGCAAAATCATAATGAAGGGCTAGATCTACCAGTACTCTGATAGTGGACCTGAGAATAATTATAAATATCACAGAAACAGGAGAAACCATACCTATCATTGAATAAAAATTAGTAGAAGGTATACAAAGAAAACTACTGGGGACCTATGGTAAAATGGATTTTGAAATATTAATTCTGCTTTCTTCTAGTTTGTCTTTTTGGCCTAATAGTAAGTGTAGAAAGATTTTTTTCTAAGAATCTTTGTCAAACAAACAGATTCTTGGTCAGTTTCTAGATTTTATGTAGACTCTTCTTGGAATAGGATTCACGAGAAAGTGGAACTTAAGGAGTAAATTTAAAGGTTAAATCAAAAGAGAAATGCCCTTCCATATGCCAGTGTGTTTGAACACATTCATCTATCACCCACTGTTATATCCTCATTAAAATTAGCAACACACACAAAAACAAAAGGGGGAGATAAAGCTTTCAACTGCACTGGAACAGATCCTTGTTTGCTTTTATCTAGTAAATGATAGTTGCTCTAGGAAGTCAGTAGAGGACTCTCCAGAAGAATGTCAATTAAATTGCATGATATGGGAATGATAAGGTTCAGAACAGTGGTTCTCGAAATGTGGTCCCCAACCAGCAGCATCAATGTCACTTGGGAACTTGTTAAAAACACACATTCTCAAGCTCCACCAATACTTACTGAATAGGGAGTTCTGGAAACTGACCCAGCAGTTAGTGGGATTTTTTTGTGTGCGTTTTATTCCATTTCCTACAACTTCTGCAGATGATTCTGATGCATGGTTAAGTTTAAGAGCCACTGGTCTGGACATAAAGACAAAATGTGTGAATAGACTCACAAAGAGCCCATTTCTTGGACTTTATTCATCCCTTTAGCTCATTCCCTAGAGGTTTTTTGATAGCTTAATCAGAGACAAAACCAGCAGAGTATGTCTGAAACTTTTATCTGAAATGAAATAAGTGCAGAAGACACTGGAAGAATCTCTTACAAACACTATTTCAGAGAAAAGGAGCTGGTGGGCATGGGATGAGTGAAAGATAGGAAGACCATATGCAGGTATGGTCAACCTGTGCTGACTCCAGAAGTTAATGGCAGCTGCTTTGTGAAGTCTCAAACTACACAACTGACACTTGCCCCAGTTAGAATCTGGCTGAAAGGTTTCGCTTCTTTCTAATGAGACCTAAGTATTTGTCTTAGTGAGTTTGTGCCACTATAACAAAATACACTAAATGAATAACTTATAAACAACAGAAATTTCTGTCTTACAGTTCTCGAGGCTGGGATGTCCAAGATCAGGGTCCATCATGATTGGGTTCAAGGTGAGAGCCCCCACTTCCTCCATAGATGGATGTCTTCTCGCTGCGATCTCGCCCGGTGAAAGGAGCAGCTAGCTCTCCAGGGTCTCCTATAAGGGTGCTAATCCCACTCATGACTCCCAAAGGCCCTAGATCTTAATATGAAATATGATCACCTTGGGGATTATGATTTCAAAATATGAATGTTACGTGGACACAAACATTCAGAACATAGCCATGTTAGAGACCATCACAGGCAAAGTAACGCCGCATAATTTGGAGTAGTGTCATCTTGTTGTTCATGAAGCTTTGAGATCGTTAATTGCTATGATTTTCTTAGGGAAAGTTTGACTACATGAATCAAAGCATAAAACATATTTGTGCTTATCAAGTTAGCAATTTACCTTATCAGAATTTATCCTGATGAAAAATCCACATGGAAATAATATCCAAAATATGTATCATCATTTATATTAACAAAATGCTGAGCTACATAAATATCTAACAAGAGGAGCTCAACTACCCAAATGATAGATCCATACATTAGCGTACTAAAGACCACTAAAAGTAAGTTTTCAAATAATTTTTAAAGATATAGAATAGTACCTCATATCATAATGTCAAATGACAATGCAGGAACCAGATTTATCTATGTTGCAGGTTGAAAATTGTATATATAAGTGTGTAGAGAGAAAGGAAGCATGAGATGAGAAAATACTTCAGAACATTAGTGATGGGTATGTCTAGGAAAAGCAATTCAGGTTTTTAATTTTAATTCTTTAAAATATATTATGTTACATTCCTTCTAAACTTACTTTATGATAATTGATCTACCTTACCGTTGTCCTTATGGTAACCTCATTTTAGGTTATATTATTAATTTGTTTTTTCCATTGTTTTAGTGATTTTGTTCTTTGCCTAACTAGGTTTGAACTATTTGCCTTATTTGAAATTACATTTTTAAATTTTTTCAGAATTAAAGGTATTACCAGAGATATTTAGAAGAAAGAAAAAAAAAAAGAAAAAGAAGCAGTATGAAAAATGATTCTAGAGAAAATTAAAATACATTAATAAAGTAAAAAAGAGAATCAATATTTACAATGTAAAAACTTTGAAATAATAGATATTCTGAAAGAAAAAATTACAATCAAATATATATTTGAAGAAAACTTTGAAAAATTGAATAAAGACACTGTCATTGGAAACTAAACAATATTTCAGGAAAACTTAATAAAGAAGATTCATATGTATATATATATACACACACATATATATTAATATGATAATTTCAAGGATAAAAAAGAGCTCCAGGAAATACTTTTCAGACACATTTATATCAAGTCAACTATGAATTTCTCCTTTATCCAATGTCAGAGAATATGGATCAACACATAAAATGAATAGTGAGGAAATATGTCATAAGTTTCTAAAATTTAGATTTTTTTTACATACAAAAGTGAAATATAAACATTTATAGATCATTGCTCTTACCTGGGTGGAAGATGTATAATCCATCACAGATCTTTGATTTCGACAGAACTCTGACTGAACCCGACTGCTGACAACCAGCCTCCTGGCTCCCCACCTGAGTGTGAAGCACCCCTCTTTCCTTTGTCCATTCATTCTTCCAGGCTGCAAACTAAGCTCCTGCTGTGCGTCAGCTATTTTAAGTAATAGGAACATAGAGTGTACAAGAGGGAAATGTCCATGACCTATTGGTTCTTTTTCTCTAGCAGGAAGACTAATAAGTTAAAAATAACTAAGTCAATTGTTTAATGATTTTAGAAATATTTAGGGCTTGTTATAAACTTCCATTTTTTAATAGATCAAGGTAATTTCCAATTACTTTTATATGATATCTAAATAGTATAAGGGTTACAAATTATGGCTTTAAATTTAGATTCCTAGTGTGTTTGACCTGTGTCTAATGTTTATTAGCTGTGTGAACTTGAGCAAATGATGTAACCTCTTTGTGCTTTACTGAAAAAATAAAGATCTCATGCGTTCGTTTCAAAACTTCAATCAGATAATATATGTGAAGTGCTTTTGTCCGTGCAAGAATATGGTTTAGTATTGTTGTTATTACTTAAAGAAGTCTCTAAAATGTCACAAGTTAAAACTAATAACACGAAAATTAAAAAGTATATTATATTTCCAATGTTGTCTAAAACATGTAGAGCAACATTTTAATTTTTCTTTTGCTCCCTTCTAAATGAAAAGAAATGATTTAATAAATCAAACGCCATGAGTATGTGGGTGGGTGGAAGCAGCTGTTTTATCCCCAGCACAATCCAATACATGGCATACAGTTCAGTTAACCTACTCTGACAAGAATAAAAGTCCTGCATCTTGAAACATCATTCCTATGTGATTTGTATGCTCCAAGGAAAATGAAATCAAGAGGGAAAAACTAAATAAATAAATAAATAAAATCATTCTCACACATCTTGAATCACCGCTTTCCTATTTATTATAAACATTGAGCCAGAAAATGCTACCAATCACAAAAACTCAGAAAAGGAACAAAGTCTAATGTAAATTATGAGTGATAGGGTCTGATTCCACAGTTGCAATGGAATGAAGAGTTGTGGAGAGCTCGGAAAGATTCATCACTGAGTGTCAAACCTAATTACACAGATGTCAGGAGGATCCATCACACAAAGGTAAAGGAATGGAAAGCGGCTTGATGACAGCATTTTCATAATTTGTGTTTGTAATCTTCTGAGTTCCAAAGAAAGTTTAGAAGGCTGATGAATTCTTTATAAAAGACCTCAAGGAGACATCTCCTTGGTTTGTTCAGAAGCTAGGCAGAGGAGCTCGTACACGACCGTCTAGAATAGAAAAATGCCAGGAATGTCCAATGTGAAACTGGTGTAAAGACAGTGGCGGTTTAGCTCTGGGGGAAAAGGTGCTGGGGGCGGAAGGAAGGGCCAAGCAGTGAGAGGGTCCTGGGGGAGGTTCTGAAGCAGGACAAGAGGGGCTCTCCAGGACAAGAGTTGCAAAGGAAGTACTACAGAATGTCATGTTCAGGGATAAGATGAGACATCACTTGGACCTGACTGTCAACATCAATGAGTACCTTGCCTGTGTAAAAACTTGTGAAAGTGACACAACCTCTTTAAGATTATGCATAGTTGATTAGGAGGAATAATATTGCTTCATAAACCTGTGAAGAACAAATGAGTCAACATGTCCTAGTCACAGAGCATAACACCTCTCATACAGCAAGCGTCCAACAAGATGCAGTTGTTATTGCTATCATTGTTAATATTATTAATATACGATGAATGTCACAATGGAAGCAACCTGGCCAGCTTGCCTACGGTCATAGTGGTTAAAGGGCTGTTTCTGTAGATGGTAGGTGACACAATCTGTCCTGAATAGGAACATTTCTCCAAGCACTCAACAGAGGCAGAGTCTGGTCTGTCACGTCCCCTCTAAAAATTTCTTAATTTTAAAATCCATGATTGGACAACAGTCATGTAAGGTATTTTAAAAAGTGCCTGCTAGAGGACTGGATATTTAAAGAAGGCCTGATAAGAGGATGCAGGATGCAGTTCTCTTCCAGATGAGTCGGTATTTGACAAGCATCTGAAGTCCCAACTTGGCTCTCGACTGAGGTCTAATCATTTTCCTGATTGCTTTCTAATAGCTTTGAGATGAAACCCAGACGGCTGCTGGCAGGCCTCCTGGAACAGGAGTGCAGAGCATGCCACACAGATGACTATGCTGCCTCTCAGCTCACAGAATGCCTGGCTCAGCAGAGAGGCCACAGAAAGACTTGGAGGCTGAGATGAGTCATTTCACATTTCTTAAGTGAAAGAGTTCATCATTCCCACCTGTTGTCCTAATTTTTTCTGAGTTGCAGCATTTCTTTTCTATTTCCTGGAATTTTAACTTTCCTTTCTGGAAGAAATGTATCAGTGGTTCTAGTTGTTGACCATAGAATGACATTTTCATATAGATGTGATACATAAGGGTCATACAAATAAATAGGGGCTCACAGGTGCTGTGTTAGTGCTAAAAATCTGTGGTAAATTTCTTCTTAGGAAATGAATGTATTTGAACAACAATGACTTGATTTCTCTAAAGATCCATAATAACTTCTGGTAATAGACTCTCACACTGGCAAATCAGTGTCAAGAGCATTTGGAGACACATCAAAACACCTCACCTACCTTGAACAGGTGAAATAAGAAACCACTTCTGTGCTTTCATTCCAAATGTCCCCCAAGGTTGAAATACCACATGGCCAAGGTTTCTGAAAGCTTTGGAATAAATAACTGTCATTTATCACTTCAAAAATAGAAAACAAAGTGGAACTACTTCAGGACATTGGTCTAGGCAAAGATTTTTATGGTTTAAACCTCAAAAGCACAGGCAACAAAAACAAAAATAGACAAATGAACTATATTAAACTAAATAGCTTCTGAACAGCAAAGGAAACAATCAACAGAATGATGAGAGAATCTAGTCAATGGAGAAAATATTTGTAAACTGTTTATTTGACAAGGGACTAATATCTAGAGTATACGAGGAACTCAAGCAACTCAACCCTAAAAAACAAATCATCCCTTTAAAAAGTGAGCAAAAGACATGAATAGACATTTCCTAAAAGAAAACATACAAATAGCCAACAGGTTTATGAAAAAATGCTCGAATTCACTAATCCTCAGGGAAATGAAAATCAAAATCACAATGAGGTATCATCTGATCCCAGTTAGAATGGCTATAATTAAAAAGTCAAAAAAAAATAATAGTTGCTGATAAGAATTTGGAGAAAAGGGAACTCCTATCCACTATTGGTAGAGATGTAAATTCATATAGCCACTATAAAAAATAGTATGGAGATGTCTCAAAAAAGCTAAAAATAAAACTATCATATTATCTGGATATCCCACTACTGTATATTAATCCAAAGGAAATCAGTATATATTAAAAGCATACCCGCAGTTGCATTTTTATCGCAACACTGTGCACAACAGCAAAGATATGGAATCAATCTAATTGTCCAACAATGGATAAAAAAATAAAGGAAATGTGATATATATACAGAATGGAATATTATTTGTCCATAAAAAGTGTAAAACCATGTCATTTGCAGCAGCATGGATGCAACTGGAAGTTATTACATTAAATGAAATAAACCGAGCATAGTACAGCAAATATCGCATGTTCTCACTCAAATGTGGGAGCTAAAAAAGTTACCAGAGCCTGGGAAGGGTGTGTTGGCAGGGAGAAGGGGGTGGAAAAAGAGAGACTGGTTAATGAGTACAAACAGTGAGAAGGAATAATGAAATATCACATGTACCCCATAAATATGTACAAATATTTGTATCAATAAAAATAGAGATTTTGATCAAATTTCAAATGCTCTACTATATTAAATTCCAGTTTAACTTGCACAAAATAATTTATTCAGCCTAAATATGCATTATTAACATTAACAGCTTCTTCCAAATGGGATATTAAATGATGTCTTCCACTTTCCAAATTATTTGATAATATCACATGATGGGTTTTAATTTTTTCACTAGGATTTTAATAAAGTAAAAACATAGTCCTTTTGTAGATCATTGTAAAGTCAGAGAAATGTTTTCATTTTTAATTTGATGGGTTTTTTATGTTTGGTGTCTCAACGATATCCAACACAGATAGTTTTTGATTATCATAGAAGATTCTTTTTTTGTTATTATGTGATAAAAGGGTCTCTGCTGTTTTAAATCTTAAGCAAAAAGTGGTCATGAATAGTCTTAGTTTTTTGTTTGTTTGTTTGATTTTATCATTGGTATATAGATGTGGCACAATTGACTACAATTATCCACATTTTTTCAGTGTCCTTATTGTAAGAAAATCCTACTAGAAAATCCATGTACTGCAAGACTTCAAATTGTGGTGGATTAACTTCCACCATGATATGTAATTTATTTTTATTTAAAGTGGGTATGGAAATACCTTTATATGTATTTTTGAGAAGTATATATACAGAATAAAATTCTTTTGAACTGCTAGTGAATAATTTCTTTGCTAATGGGGTCCTCTGTGGAGACTGGGTTGATGGCTACCTGCCCCGGCTTCTGTATATTCCTGCTTAAATTAGGATATAAAGAAAGGACTTATAATTTTTCAGAGATACCATACCCTTACTTATCTGAAAAAAATAATAAATTAAGAGAAACAGCTCTCTGATGATAGCAAAAAGAAAATAATAGCATTACACTTTCTAGTTTTCACAAAAGGAAGTATATTTCAGTCAACTAATCACAATTCATTGTCAACTAATCAAATATAGGCTATTTCAATGGGAATCCCATTTCCAGTGGTCGTGAGAGTACTTAGCATATAGCAGAGGCTCAGAAAATGCTTGTTGACTGAAAAAGCAGATGAACAAGCAAATATGGTGAGTACCTGCCATTCAAAATTTCCTCAAATCCAAAATTACAGAGATGTTTCCATTTCATGAACAAACTTCGCTTCACTTTCCAAGTTTTCCTAGGCTGGGTTTGATATATTTTTTGGATTGTCTTTTTCAACGCAGAGCTTACAGTTTTACTTTTATTCATTCATTCATTTATTCAATAAATATTCATTGAGTGCCAACTAGTGTAAGATACTATGCCAGATGCTGAAAATACAATGGTGAATGGAACAACCGTGATGTCCGCATTCATGGATCTTAAATTCTCACAGAGGAAAGAGAGGTATCAAAAATGAATTTATGTTTGTGATGAATTCTACAGAGAGGTACATGAAGACATATGCAAAAGAAACTGACATAATCTATAAGAAAATTAAAATGAAACATAAGTCATGGGAAAGCATAGGTCAATGTAGAAGCTGAGCAAAGGCCAACGTGGCTGGAACACAGAGGCTGAGGTTGAGCTGGACCAGGCAAGCGGCAGTGGTGGTCAGTGTCAGATCATGCAGAGACTGTATGGTCAAGACCAGAATGTTGTGTTTTATGCTGTTGCAATACAGCAATGGAATATGTTAAAATAATTAAGCTACATCAGATCATTTATTAATAATTAAAACTTAAAAAAATACATCCTCTTTATACCATCAAAGAATTAGATGTGAGAGCGAATTCAAAACTAGGAGTTGGGAAGCCATTGCAGTAATTGTAGCAAAAGAATTTGGACCAAGACAAAATGGAGATGAAGGAACAGTCTAGGTGGGGTTTAGTAGCTACAGTGGAAAGAGCATGGTCTCAAGGTGGGGATGGGACGGGATGTCAACGTGCTTCTCAGAATTCTGGGTAGTTGTGTTCAGTGAAAACCGGTATCAAGTTCAAGGATGAGGATTCACTGAAAAATTCCTTTTTGAACTTAATGGATTGTGATATTTGTGAGAAATTCAGGTGAGCTTGTTGAATGGACTTGGGTATTCAAGTAGAGATCTCCAGATAGTCTGGGCTTGTGATTTAAATTGTTAGTCATGGGTGTGTAACTGAAGCTGTGAAGGCAAAATACATTTTCTAAGTGGAATCAATAGAGTGACAAAGAGATACAGCTGAGCTCTGAGGAACTCCATAGGTGGCAGGGACTTGAGCAGGCTGGCAAAGTAGAACTCGATAGCGACAGAGCACAGAGATGGCTTCAACTACACGGCTTTTTAGAGACTCACTTCATCGTAGCCGTGACTTGAACCCTGATGAGTTTTGTTTGAACAGCAAATCTTCAAAGTAAAATCAATTTATCCAAGGTATACCTGAAGAATTCATTGTTTTAAAAAAATCTGTTTTCTGAATTTCCAGGCTTCTGAATGCTAAAGCTATAAGGAAGAAATGAGAAAGCAACTCTTCAAAGAATCTAAGGCCAATTGTCTTTAATTCTTAGTAACTTCTAAACTAGTGCAGAACACCTAACATAACAAGAAATTCTATTGGCTGTAATTTCAAAATCTGTCACCAATGCTTCGCTGTTCTCTGATTCCAAGCCACTGTTACCCCTCGCCAACATTGTGACTATGTTTTACTGACATTGTCAGCTTGCTCCTTTTGCCATGATGTTAGATTATGTCACGTTGCCTAGTCAAAACTCTCAATGGTCCCCTCCAGCTCTCTGAATGGGTGCCACATTCCTAACGACCTAGAATGCAGCAGCTGCATGGCTCTGGGCACTGCTTCATCCTCATCACGTATCGTTCTCTCTCCCTCGCTCCTCCGTTCAGTCTCTTCTTGCTCTCCCTAACGAGGGGAGCTCCACGCAGTTTGGCTCAAGGCCTTTGGTTCTTTTGTTTCTACTTGGCACATTCTTTTGCCAGACCACTTCATCTCTCTTTCCCTTACTCTGTTTACACATTTGTTCAAATGTCACTATTCACTTTCATTGTCATGTTGTTTAATGAGCAGTAGTGCTTAATTTGATGGTGTCAAATTTATTAATTTCCTTAATGGTTTGTATTCTTTGATTTAGATTCTTATTTAATAAATCTTCTCTCATTCTAAGGTCAAATGACATTTTCTTATATTTATAGCTTTTCTTTTTACCTTTAAGTCTCTAATGCACTGTGAATTTATTTTATGTATTACATGTGATGGAATTCTGATTTAAATCATTTTCCGTAGTGAGAACTAATTGCTTTAACATCCTTCATAATCCCCATACCCTACTCTGTTGTTTTGCTTGTTGTTGATGTTTTGCTTGGTTTTGCCCATTATATTATCTTCTTATGTGAAATCTACACATCCTTATTATTTACGCATATGGCTAACGTAGTTCTCATGAGGGCAGCTATTCTGTTTTGTTGACTGAGTGCTTGGTATTATAAGAGCTGTTCCACGATTATTTTTTGGATTAATAAGCAACTGAGGAAATATATTAGTTGCTAATAATTTTTTGAATATATTTAAAGATAATAGTTGAACTAGTATAGTGATCGTGTTGTTTTCTAATCCTTACACTTTTGTTTCTTTTTCTTCTCTTACAATCTGGATGGAATGCGATTACAATGTTCAAGCTAAAGGGTGAGCACAAGTATACTTGTAATTTCCAGACCTTCAAAGGAATGCTGTGACACTTACCATTACACACGGTTCTGACTGTAAGTTACACCGTAAATGTCCATTACCAAGTTAAAGCAGTTCTCTTTGTCCCTATTTTGCTAAGAGTTGACATCATGCATGTAAATTGCACTTATTGAATGATTCTTTTTTGTAATTAGAAAGCTGTTTTCTCTTTTAAATGATTAATGTGGAAAATTATCTAAACTTCACAATCCAAGGAAAGACTTAAATATATATATATATATATATGCGTGTGTGTGTGTGTGTGTGTGTGTGTGTGTCTGGAATTGATTTAGTAGTATTTCTTTTTAGGATTTTTTCTGTAATTATCCCTTTTAAAACAATGCCTGTGGTTTTGATATTTAAATTATGATGGGTTTTTTTAACACAGGTAGTCTCCGACTTATAATTGTTTAACTTAACAATGTTTCAACTTTCTAATGGTGCAAAAACAATATGCATTCAGTAGAAACTGTGCTTCAAATTTTGAATTTTGATCTTTCTCCAAGCTAGCGGCATTCTCTCTGAGAAGCTGGGCAGAGGTATCAAGCTGCAGCTCCCAGGCAGCCTGGCTGTTGGGAGGATGAACAAACCCTGCTCCACAGTGGGCTGTGTTGCCAGATGACTTGTCCAGCCGAAGGCAAATGTGCGTGTTCTGAGCACATTTATGGCAGGCTGGGCCGGGCTATGCTACAATGGTCGGCAGGTTACGTGCATTTAATACATTGTTGACTTAGGACCTTTTCAATTTATGTTGGATTTATCAGGAGGTAACCCCATTGTAAGCTGAGAGGCATCTGTACATTCTGCAAGTTTTGATTAGGAATTATTTGTTCCTTGAATGTTTGATGGAACTCACATAAAGAACTATATGGGCCTGGTGACTTCTCTCTAGGATGATTTTCAGTTAATTTTAAGGATCAAATGTCTTTCATGGTTATTGGCTCATTCAGCATTTCCATATTTTATTGAGTTATTTTTAGCAAATAAAAGAATTCCAGAAATTGAAGCATTTATGCTAAATTTTCAAATTTGTTCATAATATCATCTAATCATTTTAATATCTATATTATTTACATTTATATCCTCTTTTTTAAATTCTATATTATGTGTTCCTTGTTCTCTCTTTATCACTCTTTTTTCTCTCCCTCTCTCTCTTTTTGGTAAATTGTCCACAGACTTGTAATTGTTACTTGTACTTTCTTAGCAAAATTACACAAGTTTGAATCTGGATGTGCCGTCTGCTGAGGTAAACAAACGAGGGTGACATGTCAGTGATACGTCGCGAGGCAATATGTGGATGCAGGTGGCCTGGTTCCCACGTACCTGCTCTGAATCACTGATCTGTGCTGCTCATCATTGATCGGGGGGAAATGTTTACCAAATAATTTTACAGTATAACCTAATGTGAACACTCAGATCAGAAATTCTTCTCAGCAAAATATACACTCTACTATATAAAGAGAAAACTGAAAAATTCTTGTCCAATTTATCTCATTGCTTACTTTCCCAAATTGCTTATTGGAACTTTCTTGTTTGATCCCATATCACACGAACATTAAGATCTCTTTCAAAAGTTATTCAGTGTAACATATAATACATTAACATGATGTGTTTTTATCTGGAAATTTAACAATTGAAGTTCATATTAATATTAAAATTCACTTTCTGCTTATTTTTTTCTCCTCAAATTTTTGTATTTAGTTTTCTTTTGGAAATGACATTATTAAAATTTTTCTATATAAAGTTGATAAATAGCATTTCATTAAATTTCTTATTTAAAAGGGGGAAATGACTTAGACAATTGATGGTGAAATGAATTGAAGATATTGTTCATTATCCTATTTGTCTATGTTATGCATTGAGAATACAATGGAGTATTCTAGACCTGCTAGGCAAAACCAAACCAAAAATATAATAGCTTCGATCTTGTTTTTGGCAGTAAATTCTTGGTTTTGAATCATTTTTAATTCTCCTAAAGCTAACAATATTTATTTCACATGATTCAAGAAAAAAATCTCATCCCGCTGCAATTAAAATATACAATCTCATTGTAATTTACAAGGTCTGCAGGCCAGAGGCCAAAATAGAAAGAATTTCAATAAAAACAGTAAGTGATTTGGACATTCTAATTGAAAATTAGAACAGAAAACAAACATATTTAGAGTTTATTCCAAAATTTCATTACTTATCTCTTAAGAGAAATCTGCATGTGCCATGGTTAGTATTGTATCCAGAGAACTAAGACAAAGATAAATAGATGAAAATATGCATTGAATAATCATTTTCTCATAATAGGAAACTAACTTGAAAATCCCATTGTATTGTTCCAAGCAAAGTTATCCAAATAGGTCCTATTTTAGGAAGCCTTTAGCTAAACCAAATGCTTTTAACTTAACACTAGGAAAGAATCTT
>CAUYSK010054852.1:0-82590 GCA_963575035.1 Avahi laniger | reverse complement strand
TCAGTAATAATCAGTGGAGGCTGATTGGCAGCAACAAAGTACTGCACTAGATCCCTAAAAACTATTAATAGTAAAATGTCTCAAAATGACACAGAATAATGCTGAAGAAGTGTTCTGAACACCTTTTTTAGCACTCAGGATATATTTGTGAATGAGTTTGTTAAACTACAGAATTTTTTTTTTTTTTTTGAGACAGAGTCTCACTGTCTTGTCTGGGGCAAGTGCCATGGCGTCAGCCTAGCTCACAGCAACCTCAAACTCCTGGGCTCAAGTGATCCTACTGCCTCAGCCTCCCGAGTAGCTGGGACTACAGGCATGAGCCACCATGCCCGGCTCATTTTTTCTATGTATATATTTTTAGCTGTCCAATTAATTTCTTTCTATTTTTGATAGAGACGGGGTCTCGCTCTTGCTCAGGCTGGTCTCGAACTCCTGCGCTCAGAACAATCCGCCCACCTCGGCCTCCCAGAGTGCTAGGGTTACAGGCGTGAGCCACCACGCCAGGCCTAAACTACAGAATTATTTTGAGAAGAATTTATAACGACAGTGAAGTTGAGCAGGCTCACTTTTATGAAATTAGTCAAATAGTTGTGCTAAGCACAGTTAATTAGAAAAAGATTTCCTAACTGATTATACTTAAATAATGCAGCCAAATATAATGCCTTAGCTATTTCTTTGAAAGCATTTAAAAACTTTTATATCTCTATGCTTTTTCCCCCAGGAGGGCATTTCTCAATCTTATTTCTTTGTTGTTTTCTTCTAAATGGCTTATACAGTAGATGGGAAGTCCTCAATAAATGTAAATTATTGTTATCAATATTAATGCTCATAGTAAATTTTTACCTAAATTAAACCTAAAGATATGAAGTTTCAGAAAAGGAACAAATGTTTTCCCAGTAAAGAAATGAATTGCAGAGTAGTAGGAGTATTCCTCAACTTCCAGGGCTAAACAGCTATTTCTCTAAAAGATACATTGCCTGTCAACAACAGAATTTAAAGCTAAACCTCTAATAGGCAAATCAAATTATTGTCATTCCTTTTCAAATGAATAGAATTCAAAATTACTTAACCAATTCCATCACTAGGATTTGGAGACAGAAAGTATATACTAGAAATCCTTAATGGTCAAAAATTGACTCTGTTAATTAATTATGACCTAAAACATTTTACTAGGGATATAAAAAATAGTGTATGACTTCCTCATTCCTATATATTTAATTTTGAATAATAATTTTCCCAGCTTCATCTTTTCCAAATGCAGTATCTTAGTTGTTTCTGAAACTTCCATGTGTAAAGGTACTGCACATTCTAGTCTCACTCTTAATCTATCCCTTATACCTTTATGATAATATGTCATTAATAGCACAAAAGCACTCAAGCCTTCGTAAAAATAACCTAAACATAGCTGCAAGTTTATAAGGAATGCTGTGTTTCTTTATGCATTTATATCTGATAAATGATAAAATGTGAAATTTAGAAATATTATTTGATGACTTTTCACCAAACTAACTTTATTTTTGTGTGCCATTATTAGAGATTATTAATAGATTACACTTTAAAATACAGGAACTCAATGAACTCAGTGATTCAGAGACAGCTTGTGGCAAATTATCAAAACCTTTGTGTCTGCTTTGATGTGATAATTCATCTTTGACATATGAATGTAAAATATAAATGTTAATTCAATAGTGAAAAGTGCCGTAAAACTGATTTCTTAACTTTCTTATCTATGTCAGACCCAAGTTTGAATAACTGTCATTAAAATACTGGTTTTTCTTCTTTAGTGTTTTTCACAAACGATATATAATATAAATAATATACTAACATTATTGCTACATGTTCCTACAGATGAAAATGATAATATTGAGATAGATACTAACGAGGAGATTCCTGAAGGCTTTGTTGTAGGAGGTGGAGATGAACTTACTAACTTAGAAAATGACCTTGATACTCCCGGTAATTTCAAATTATAAATGTTTCGTGTCCTGCTGCATGGCAAACTTTATGGTTATATCTTTATTATCTCATCAACAATAATAATTTCTTTTGTAGTTTTATTACATCTTGTGCTGTCACAAATCATTTACCTAAATCCACCTTCCATCAATGTTATGTTGTTTTGTTTTAGGTTGAATGTTCAAATTTTAATAACATTGGAATGACAAATTGTAGTTTATGTTCTTTTATTACTAAGATTCACTACTGTATTTTATGTTATATGAGGCAACTTATAGGCATTCAGTAATTGGTTCTCTTCTCAGCTTAAATATTTTGGTGTGGTGTTGTAAGAGATATATGAAGTGCTATGGAATTCTCCAAATGTAAATCTAAACCATGAAATCAGATTTTCTGATTTAATTAAAATTGATAGTCTTAGTTGTAATATTATTTTGTAAATTCTGTGCTTTAAATATTGAAATATTATGTTAATAAATCATTTTATGCATACTTAACTGATTGTAATAAGACACTTTGAAAACTATTTACATAGACTACATTAAATTTATCTTATGTCTTATATCAATAAATCAGTAAATCACATTGGCAATTAGCCTTTGTAAGTTCTTGTTTAAAATATAAAGATATTTGCTGGTGATTTTTAATACATGAGTGTTCCATATGCATTGCCTTTATAAGCCCAGCAACAAGTAGCAATCCAAAGCTTTGTATACACAAAGGGTTCCATAAATGTTTATTGACCTAAATTCTTTTAGCAATAAAAAGTCTTTGGTGATCTCTTTAGATTTAAAGGTAAGGAGGCGAAATCCCTAATGTTTACCTTTTCCTGTCAAAAAAGCTAAAGGCAGTGAGAGCAAGAATTTTTTTTTTGAGACACAGTCTCACTCTGTTGCCCGGGCTAGAGTGCTGAGGCATCAGGCTAGCTCACAGCAATCTCAAACTCCTGGCTCAAGCAATCCCTCTGCTTCAGCCTCCCGAGTAGCTGGGGCTACAGGCATGCGCCACCATGCCCAGCTAATTTTTTCTATATATTTTTAGTTGTCCGGCTAATTTCTTTCTATTTTTAGTAGAGATGGGATCTCGCTCTTGCTCAGGCTAGTCTCGAACTCCTGACCTCGAGCGATCCTCTCACCTTGGCCTCCCAGAGTGCTAGGATTACAGGCGTGAGCCACCGCAACCGGCTGAGCAGGAATTCTTTTTCCCATCTTTGGCATGGCCCTGCAATGTTAACCTGCTTTGTTTCTTCCTCTGTTTGAAATCGTGCTATTACTTCTCCAAGAAGCAGTTGACCAGGGTCTTCCTGACTATAAGGAACGCCCAAGAAAACCCATGCTTTTTTGCAAGTATCTCCTTCATGGCCCAGTATTAAATTATACTGTTGCTAGGTAGAGGTCAATATGTTTATGATTGTGCAAGTCTTACATCTTAAATTCAGCTGATTAGTAATAAATAAGTAAATATTTATATATATATAAAATATATATAATTGTGCAAGTCCAAGAGAATGCTGATATTTAAGGAAAATTTTTAAATGTTTAACCAAAAATTAGAACTACATTTTACTTCTTTCTGTTTAAAATACTGTAGAACTTGGGTAGATTTGGTTATTCTTTTTGAAAAGATTTTTGTTGTTGCTTATCCTCCCATACTCACCCCCCACAGCCACCATCAAAGGCTTTATCAGAAACCAATAAAATCCTTTTGCTGCTGAGGACATCCACAAGTACACAATTGAAGCCTTAACATTCAATTTACGAAAGTATAAAATCAGTGACAATAAGTGATGCATATATCCTAATTTTATAGTAGGTTATAAAGATAGGAAAAATGCATTTAATAGGTAAAATAAGGGGAATTTTCTAATTTCAGCTGTAGCAACTTTGTGGAATACTTCAAAGATTGGTTAATTGTACACCTAACAGACTTGACTCCTGTCCTTTTTAAAATTCTCTTCCTACTTTCTGTATGCCAAAAAAGAAAACACATCTCAGTCTCTCTGTTTGGAGTTAACTAATATTAATAAATTGTTTACACCTCTCAAGCATGCCAATAAGTGTTGGTGCGTGAGTAGACAGTTTACCAATCCAGATTTATGGTTTATTTCGTGACAATAAGAAATAGAAATGCAAACTGGAATCTCGAAGCACATAGAATATATTCTGATTTTTATCCTTGCTTTATTTTCCCCAAAATTCTTTTTTTAATATGTATATAAAAGTCATAATGTTTTAATAATAAATTGTTTAATCTCTATCTTGATTTGACCATAGTTCATCAGATACTGTTTAAAAGAGAAGCCTGGCAATATAAACTGACCAATTTGCATGAAAGTAATGATAATAGCATTTATTAAGAGTCATAATTAGAAAAGTTATTAATCTTTATGAACAATATAATACACCAAATGGTGGGCAAGTCTATTATAACCATTTTATTAAAGAGTTGATTTGTGTGAATTTGTTTAAGTAGAATTAATTGTATTTCCACTCATTTCTAAACTATTTCATTATTAAATATTAATATACTTGCTAAAAGTAATTTGAAATTATTTTTAAAGTTACAACCATATTTTATTTATTTTAAATTTCTATTTGCATTTAATACATTCTAAAAGATATTTATAAACATATAGCTTGTTTCAATGCTGGGTATATATGGACACACATAACCACTGGATTCTAATGTTATATACATGACTGAGATCATGTTAGTACTTGTTTTAATATGACATTATATTTATAAATTTAATATACTAAAATAATTGAAATTATAAAATAATATAATTTAGAATGAAAAGTATCTCTTCTGAGTATCTAGTTCATTTTAATAACTTGTTTTATTATGTATGACCTATGTAGTACTTATATAAATATATACATCACCTAGAGGCTTAGGTTTTCAGGTAAGCATAGCTAGTATTAACTTTAGTTATAACTGAGTTGTCTTTAGGTATGTAGACTATATTCTTTAAGAGGAATGATTTGGGGAAATTATGTATATATAAATAGAGAGAGAAAGAGAGAGTTCTGCATGTGTCTAATCTGAAATGTTACTTCATAACCCTAATGTGCTTTTCTTCTTTCTTTTAAAATGTAGTAATATTTTTGTAATGTCACCTAAAATTGATAGCCTACATATCTAAATACATCTCACTTCGTTATTCATGGTATTTACATATTTAACAGAACAAAACAGTAAGTTGGTGGACTTGAAGTTGAAGAAGCTCCTAGAAGCTCAGCCACAGGTGGCAAATTCACTCCCTAGTGCTGCCCAGAAAGTTGTAACTGAGATCTCAGAGCAAGACATTAAGGTAAATCTTACTCGTTAAACTTTTGGCTCAATATTTATGTATTCTAGTTTCTACTGGCACTTGATAATCCTAAAAACAGTTTCTTATCAAGTTCTTCACAGTAAGATTCAGGTTTTATTAAACAGCCAATAAATTAAGTATCATTATGGTAATCGGTATTCATACACTGTTTTTGAGGAAAACTACTACTTTAAATTGCTATTTTGAGTCTAAGTACAGAGTATATAGAAACTATTCTTGAATTCTATATGTATATTTTGCTAAGAAGAATATTGCTAAGCGAATTCTAACATATTTTTCCATCAGCCTCAACCTCCGATCTGTTTAGGTGCACTAGAATTCATGTTATTTATAAGAATCATCACACCTAAAGATGGATGATAGTGTGACTGAATTTAAATGTTTAAGTACTTCCATGTGTTTTCTGCCACTTTGTATCTTACCTTGTGTAGCACTTTAGCCAGAATGCCACATTTTAAGAATATTATTATTGTTAATAGACTATATTATCCCCACCCACGTTTCTCCCCTTTTCCTCACAGTGTATCATTAATATTTCCATAGCTTAAGGGCACTTCCAGTCCTGTGTAACTTTTCACCCACCTGCGGACTGTGGGGACTGCCCTGCTGACTGAAAGGATTTCCTTCCCTGACACAGAGATGCTTTGAAGTCCCAAAACAATGACTTTCATTGCTTTTCCCGTATATTGTCAGTTTCTATAAATTGGTGATGAAAGTGTGTGGCAGCACCAGAGGACTTTTGGTCTCTATCTTTGAACAAAAGGAAGGCTGGATCGGGTCTGATTTTTTGCGTTCAATTTAGCTTTCTGCAGTGGATTTAATGCAGAGTGAAGCTGGCCTAAGAATAATACAATGGATTGAAAAGGCTAACTGAATTAGTGGGTTTAGAGGAATACATTTGTAAAGTGGCAGAAGTCCCTAGTCATAAAAAGATTTCTTAAGATGGGATTTGCTGGCTAATCGCACTGATATTTTAGCATGTTGCCAGGCCTAAAAAAATTTAGCCATGTTTGTTTATTTTGATAAAGACTTGAGTTTTAGACTATTGGATAGTTGTTATGATAACAGTAGAACTCACACTTTTTTTAGGGGAAATAATTCAAAATTGTTCCTATCCTAACTATATGACTAGGATATTATAAGCATGATATTAATGGTAAATATATTAGATAACTTTTTAAAAAATTAAAATAGAAATATTTTCATTATTATGGTTTGTTTATTTAGTCATCTATGTAGATGAAATTGGTTTTGCTTTCCAAAAGCTTTTATGTAGTAATTTTTAAAGTTATTCCAGCAAAAGGTATGCTTTAAGCAGCTTGCCTTTATAAGAACCCTTTTAGTTAAGATTTTGAAAATGGTGTTTATAAAGAACATATAGAGTCCATCTGTTCTCTTGAAGCTTTCGGCATTGATTTGGGTTTTTATTTTTTTTAATAAAATGCAGTTTACACATTTATAAATGAGGCATTCTGTGTTTGTGGAAAAGGATAAACTGTTACCTTCCCTTGAGGATTCTGTATCCCAGGCCTCCTTGAGGCTAGAGAATAGGCCATTGGAGGGCTCCCTCATTACTGATTGTCTCAATGCAGAGGAAGGGCAAAGTCTTGGTAGCTTTTGATAACCAGTTTCAGCATTCAGCAGGCTTAGCTATTAGTCATGCATCTTAGCCTTTCCCTATTTACTTTCAAAACACTTAATAAAAATAATAAAAGATTAGGTATAAAATGAAATATTTGTTTGGTACACAGCTCCTCGGTATCTGCAGCTTCCACACACTGCAGTGGTTCAGTCTTCTGGGATATTTCTTGTTGATAGAACCATTTGAATTTGTTACCAGTATTAACATAGGAAGCTCTGGGAAAGATAATTGTAGTTTCTTTAGCTGTAAAGGGCTTACTTACAAATCTGGCTTTGGAAAGTTATAGCTGATGAAATGCAGTTCAGTGGGGTAGTATTATAATCCTACCTTTTAGCCTTCATCCAGCATTAGTGGTTTATCTCAATGGGCATAAAATTAGAAACTAGTTCTTCTTGTCATACAAGTCTGTGGGATGGTACAGCCCGATGGGGCAGAATAGTGGGGAGAATAGGAGGTAACTTGGCTTTTAAATGATATCTATCACTGGGAGAGGACATAAAGGGTATCAAAGTTACCAAGGATTTAAACCATGTGTCCCAAACTTTTTGATTACAGGGAACAGAACTCGTAGTTGAGCTATTTAGAGTGCTTTAAAATGCTTTTTCTTTCAAAAAGTTTGTAATGTTTCTAAATCAACATTATTTGAAATCATTAAAAATTGTCTTACTAACAAGTAATTTCATGTTTATGAAATCAGGACTCTGTTACCATGTGTTGTTTTACTTTTAGAATGGAACAGAAGATCTCCGAACTGAGCGATTACAAAAAGCAACAGAACGTTTTAGAAATCCTGTTGTGTTCAGCAAGGATTCTACAGTCAGAAAAACTCAACTCCAGTCTTTCAGTCAATATGTTGAGAATAGACCAGGTAGGAATGCTTTTTGAAATGTTTTCCCATTTTATGATTTAAAAGTATTTATATATATATATATGTATGTATACATATATACTGATAATGTAAATCCACATTTCAATACACAAATATATCAAACTTTATAATAATTTTACTTGTCTTTCCCCTTTTTTTAAGAAATGAAAAGGCAGAGATCAATACAGGAAGATACAAAGAAAGGAAATGAGGAGAAGGCAGCGATAACTGAAACTCAGAGGAAGCCATCAGAAGATGAAGTGCTTAATGTATATTAATTTTTTGTGTGGTTTCATGATTGCTGATAATTCCAAACTGTATGTGGAAATAGTGCCTTTATTTGTTAAAATGAGATGTTAGGTTTTTAAAGATGTCAATCTCCAGTGCATTCAAAGCAGAGTGAGAGGGGTGCACTGTTGAATTAGTCTGCAGTGTGGTGATAATTGTCAGATAAAAAAAAATGAATTTTTCAGAGTTCCACAGCCCCAGCTTCCTTGAGACATTTCCATCAGGGCACTTCCCATAAAGAGATTCCAGTATTGATCTACTGGGAGGATTTTAATTATTACAATAGCAGATACCGCAGAGCTGCAGTTAGAGGGAAAAGTCACATGAGACCTGCTAGAATTTCTCAGCCAACCCATTTTGTTGGCTTGGGTTAATGGGTGTTCAACCTTTCCATTATCCAGATCAGCCGTGAATTACTAGCTGAATGATGTTTGCATTAATATAATATATATGGTAATTTCTTCACTTAATTAACGGGGAGGTTCAGCTCAGTAGGAGTATGGGCTGATCATGTGTAAAATTGATTTGTGAGGGAAATATTTGATAGACCGCAGGGAGAAAGCTGCTTTTGATGGACAGCTGCGGGACAGAAGCAGGAAGAACAAGTTTTAACTTGAATTTTTGTCTGGAAGCATAGTTCTCTTTAATAGTGCTACTTTTTTTATTATCTATAGTTTGTCTAAATATTTTCATTGTTTTTAGTGCTACGATAGTCTTTGTTGGATTTTAAAATCCTTATAAATGCACTGGGAATCACCAACTACATCTTAGGGCTCTAAAAGCTTCTCATTTTAAGTTGTTCACTTTAGAACACCTGAAAAGGTGTGAGCTGGAAGAGAACAGCTCACTCATATATCCTGATGAAGTATTTGGTATAACTTATAAGTTACAGAATACTTGAGTATACTATGTACTCACACGAGGGAAACCTGATTGTGAAATTTGTTACTGTTTTTAACTGAACCAATCAGTAAAAGCAATGAAGTGTATGTGCTGCTTATCACTTCTGCTTTCTTATACCTTTGTTATTCATATTGTCTTTGCAAACTGCTATATTTATTTTGTCCCTCTGTATGGGAATAAGAAAAGAAAAAGTCCCTTTTGAAAATGATCTGCTATCTGGCAGATAGGTTAAAAAAGCATTCACCAGATTATTTCAGATTTTGAAGTTAGCATTAGCTTTTATTCTGTTATTATTATTTTTCTATTATATTTTGTATTAAGTTAGAAGATTATCCATTTTGTATGGATCTTTAAAAAACAGTGATTTTTTTGATCAAACTATCCTGAGAAATTATCAGTTTTATGATTTCATGAAATATTTCAACTTTAAATTTGTCAACTGCCCTAATCAATTTAACAATAAGTTAGTACAAATTGAGTTCACATGTGAGTACAAATTATTTACTAGTTCAAAAGGTATATAAGTTATACATATATTTAGACATGTTTATTGATCATGAGAATTCCAAAATATGCTCATAACTAACATAATTCTTGGTTTTTGTTTAAGGTGTAATGAAACATAATTCCTCATAGCTTCTTAGAGAATTAATATGCTTTTAGATAGGGAAAGGATTTGACAGAAGAAGATTGTTCACATTTATTTTGCTGAATAAATAATGGTATAGGGTTTATGATAGTAGTGGTCATGGTGAAAGTAATCACTTAGGGAGTTCTTCAGTATTTCTCAGCTAATTAGGTGTCAGCCCCCAAAAATGTCAAAAGATAAACAGGTATTCCAAATGGAGCTATAATTAATCCCTTTTTGTAACTATACCATAAATAATAACCCCAAATGTAATGATTTAAATTTGTAATATGAATGTAAAAATTAAGACTATATTGGCACTTTATAACAGAACTGGTATTTCAAATAAAACTTCTAAGGATAATTTTTTTTTATCATGAATGGGTGTAAAAAGTAAATTTTCAAATTGAAATCCAAATTTGGCTAAATGGAAGACTAACCAAATCATTATACTAGTTTCATTAGATCCTGTATAGCAAGGATGGAAACCACCTGTCAGGTTAGAATTCACAGCTACAATAATTTTAGTAATACATCAACAGAATGACATGTTAAAGTATAGGAGCCAGCTGGAGGGAAAACTGAGATATTGCAAATATCTCTTTTATCATTTTTAAAGTATTTAAAATGATATAGTCACTATGAAAAAAAATTTATCTTTTAAATTTTGTATTTTTATAGAATCTGTATGATTCAGGATGGAACTTTAAAGATCAATTTCTTAGTAAAACTCCATTTTTGTTATTACACTTTTGAATTAAAGGTGTGATTAATGTTTGTTTTGATAATCACCCAGGGGAAACTTCTCTTCTATCCTTGTCTGTGCTTCAATAACTCTGACTTAACTTTAAAGAAAATTATTTTAATTTAGTGTTAACTTTTTAAATCTGGCAAATCTGGGTGTGAAATTATAAATATAATACCAAACAGCTGAAATGTTCTATATTTACAAAAGTTTGGTATATATAATACATATGAAAATTTTTTGAATCAGAGGGAGTTGCTTTTTGGTACTAAGAGTTGATACTAAGGGTATATTTGGTTCTCTAGGTAAGTGCTTTACGAAGTGTTTGTAGAAAGGAAAAATGCAACTTACAAGTGATTTTTTTTTTTCTTCCTGTTTGTTCTCGTTAACAGAAAGGGTTCAAAGACACCAGTCAGTATGTTGTAGGAGAATTGGCAGCACTAGAGAATGAGCAAAAGCAAATTGACACCCGTGCCGCGCTGGTGGAGAAGCGCCTTCGCTATCTCATGGACACAGGTACGGTGCCCAATTACACTGTAAACAGTTTTGGCAAATTGAGCGTTCACAAACTCTTATAGAGTTTTGGAAGTGTGAATCTTTGAAGCCTGAATGTTCAGCAAAACTGCCTTGAAAATAAAAAGGCTGCGATTTGCAGCCACCTCTCTGGGCCCTGGTGATAAGAGTGCCTTCATGGGAAGTGATAACTCGCCCTGATACCGTGTGAGCCAGCACTATTGAACAGTGTGCTCATCCATGCAGAGTTGGAATACACATCTGTGCCTCATTGATATGCCACTGCTTAAAAAAAAAGTAAGATCTTTACTGTTCTACTGATTCATTGGGAAAAAAAAAAAAGATTTGGCCAGCTAAAGCCATGTACTGCATGAAACAGAGCACTGTGCATAGGGGATGGCTCCATGGACTAGATCACTGAAATTTGAGAATACTATCTGGTTACCGATGCTCCACCGTTTTTTTCAAGAGAACAGGTTTTTAAAAGTCTGTAATACTTTGTGTCACAGTTGCATTTGAAAGGATTAAGGTATATAGCAAGGTTTGTAAAGATAGGTTAGAGCAGCAAGTTAGCTCCTAACCAGAGGGTAGATTGGCATTTAATGCTGATTGCCAGTGGTGATTGAATAGATCTAAGAGCACAATAAGCTATTGGAAAAGAACAGTGTGTACATGTGTGTTTCGTTAAAATACTGTTCTTACAAAAGGGTAAAAATGAGAAATAAATTAAAATCATTCATACCAAATTACAAGTTATATAAGAAAAATGTCAAAAAATGAGTGGAAAATCTATTTCTTTAATCTAATTAATTGCTTTAGTTTTATGGCAGTGTTAAAATAAAGTAGATTAGCATGATTTAGGATTGGAAAGCTTTCCTGAACTTTTTCTTCTCTATTTTCCAAAAATATATTTACAATAAAAGAACTCCTCCAAAAATAAGCATTTATATGGGATATTTGAAAATGAATAGATTAGTGAAATGAGAACATACTAGAAGAAGAAGGAACCTTAGGCTTTAACTGGCCCAGCGAGTTTCATACTGTGTTCTGTGGAGCCCTAAAGCTTCTTCAGAGGCATCTCAGGGGCTGCCAGGACAATAAGGGAGCAGAAAGCAGACAGGCATCTGGATTCCTTACCTTACTTGAAACAGAGTGTCTCTGAGTTTATTTATTTGAAATAGTGGGCTTAGAAGGGTTCGTTTGAAGAAAAGGTTCTACTGCTTAAAATTTAAAAACAAAACAAACAAAAAACTGAAAAACCTTGATTTGGAAAACCCTAAGTCTCTCATTGTACAGGTAAGGAGACAGAGGCATAGGAAATGCTCAAGGTCATAAGATTACCAAGTGGCAGACCTTGAACTAATTTAGGTTACCAGAACCATATCATCCAGCACTGTTCCTGCTACAGCAGATTAACTAAGCCATGTTTATCATTCCCCTAAAAAGTTACATGCACATCCAGTCTTGTATGTACACAGTTGCATGACTTCAGCATGGATCCATAAACCAATGTATTGTTTTGTAGTTGCATTTTTTCCTTTGATTTCTAAGGGATTTTTAAAATATTAGCTATGCTAGCTATATTATAAATGAAATTACTAGATAGCATAATTTCTGTAATGCATTTTAAAATTATTTCCTTTAAATATTTTTTTTTTCTGAGAGAAGGTTTCGCTCTGTCATCCAGGCTGGAGTGCAATAGCATCATCATAGCTCACTGCAACTTCTAACTCCTGGGCTCAAGCAATCCTTCTGCCTCAGCCTCTTGAATAGCTGGGACTACAGGCATACACCACCATGCCTGGCTAATTTTTGTACTTTTTGTAGATGGGGGATTGGGGGTCTCTGTCTTGCTCACGCTGATCTCAAATTCCTAGTCTCAAGCAATCCTCCCTGCTTGGCCTCCCAAAGTGCTAGGATTGCAGGTGTGAACCACCATGCCTGGCCCAATTTCCCTTACATATTTTGAGGAGACAAATTTCTATTTTTTTTTTTAAACAAATGAAAGTGAACTGCTTTCCCTGATTGTTTGGGGTAAATTAGATATTGCTATAGAAGAAATCTTGTGCCACTAGTGAAAAAACTAGAAATTCTGTTTTCTTTCCTTTAACACTTGGAGCCTGATTTATTGAGGATTCTAACCAAAATAGACTCAATTTCTCCTTCCTACCCCACATATCACTAGTGAAGCTTTAAAATGGCCCTAATTCAACCATAGATCCTTTATAATCTGCAAGATAGTCATAGGCTACAGATTGACTCTAGAATCCTTTGGAGATTATTCTGTTCCTTATTCCACAGGACAGAATCTGATCCTGATTGGGTTTGCTACTGCAGATTTAGACTAAAACTGACTTGGTCCCCCAGCTTGATAAGCTGTGAGAATCACCCCAGATGATATTAAACCTCCTCCAAATAAAAATATAATGTTTTTAAGATTTGCCTAAAACATAGTTTAGTATCTGAAGTAAGAGATAATGGGTTACAAAGTAACAGCATATATTTATCCTTTTTCTTTTGGGGTTCCAGTTCATTCCAACTTTTCGTTTATTCTAACAGTACTTTTTTCTGGTGTATTAGAGATTTCAATGTGCTTTCTGAATCTCAGCTTTAGAATTAAGCAGAGCAGATAGTATCCATATTCTTTATATGAAGAAACTGAGGCTCAGAGGTTCAGATAAGGGAAATGACTCATTTAAGATGACCTCATTAGCAATGGTAGAGTTAGGGCTTCAACCTGGGTTTTTAGATGTTCTAAGCTTTTGATTTAGTCCTCTTTTCCCTCTATATCTTCTTTTCAGGACAAGTATGTTTTATCTGCTATTTCAGCTTTTATATACTTACAGATACTGACTATATTCAGTTTTTTTTTACTGATTTGAAATTCACATAATATAAAATTAACCATTCAAATGTGTACAATTCTGTAGTATTTAGTACATTCACAGCGTTGTGCAAACACCACTGCTATTTATCTCCAGAAGTTTTTCATCATCCTAAACAGAAATTCTTTTTTTTTCTTTTTGTTTCTTGTTTTCTTTTTCAATTTGTGTCCTACTAAACAGAAATTCTTTACTCAATAAACAATAACTCCCCATTTCCTCCTCCCCCAATCCCCTGGGAATCTCTAATCTACTTTCTGTCTTTATGAATCTGTTCTATTCTAGATATTTCGTGTAAGTGGAATCAAACAATATTTGTCCTTTTGTGTTTGGCTTCTTTCGGTTAACATAATGTCTTCAAAGTTCATCCATGTTATAGCATGTACCAGTACTTCATTCCTTTTTATGGTTGAATAATATTCTGTTGTATGTTTATACCACATTTTATTTATTTATTCATTTGTTGATGAACATTTGGGTTATTTCCTGCTTTTGGCTACTATGAACATTGGTGTACAAGTATGTATGAATCCCCACAAACATTTGTTACTTCAAAATAAAACTAAATAGTGCTAATAGTTGTTTCAGATCTGAGCCCTAGGTTCCCAGAGCTTGAGCAACTCTGAGTTTTAAGTACCACCCCTGGTGACACTGAAGCTCCTGCATCCTGAGGGGAGAGGAGTGAAGCCTGGATGGTGGCCCAGACTGCTGGGCATTTCTCCTGGAATGTTGGCAGAAGGCTGTAGCAAGAAAGTAGGAAAAGAAAGTAAGAGGCTCATGCAACAAGATGGGCAGGTGCCAGGTATGAGAATGGCAGTAGCTGGGGAAGGGCACCAATGGCAGAGACAGAGCAACTGTGGGAATTTTTATGTCTGGTTTCTTCTAAAATTCTTCAGAAATCTTAGTCTGAGTACTAAATAGCATGTGTGTGTGTCTGTGTGTTTGTGTGTGTGTGTGTGTGTGTGTTTTTCTTTTAAATTATGCCTCAAGGCATTTTATTTTCAGCCATCCCACCTTGGGACCTGTAAAATCCTTATGCAAATACAAGAGAATTTTTTTCTGTCAGCTCTTAATGGCATATGTACTTTGTGTGTGTGTGTGTATGCGTGTGTGTGTAATTGTTGATGAAGAGGAATTTTTAAGTTTCTAGCACCTAAAGTTTGTAATGATTACTTCTTTGGGAACAGCAAAACTTACTAGTTGGAAATGTGTGTGTGTTCCAAGCTAACACTTTGTATGTAAGTTTAACACTAATGGATTTGTGCCAGCAATGTTGTAACCCATGAAAAATCATGTTTATAATGGAAATGTTGATGGGCCCCTTTACTATAGTGCTACAAATAGTGTTGCTGTAATGAATGATGTTTCTTCTCCATTCCCAATCTGTTTTCATTTAGTGGTTATCAAACTTTTTAACTGTAAAAGTGTAGTGTTTTAATCTAATGATTTGTTTTTTTAAAAAAAAAACAAAGACAACATTGTCTTAAAAAAAAAGACAATGTTTTATTTACATTTGAGTATAAAAATTAAACATTCATGAGGGGGGAATTATAGTAAAATTGCATCTTGCAACTTTATAATCTTTAAGCACTGAATATAAGGCTCATGATAGCCTCCTTAAGTCCCAGGACCAAAAATATTGATGCTGTAGCTTTTTGTAGAGGACTCACTCCAAAAACCTAACTGGCCATTTAAAAATATTAAATATTAAGGAAAAAATGAATTAAAAGAAATAACTCTTCAGAATGTTTCTTTACCCCATCCTTTGAGGAACCAAATGTAGTGTTAAAGCTGCTTTAAAACAGGGAATAGGGCCTACAAAAAAATAAAAATAAAATTTATATGAGTTGTTACTGAGAACTTTCCTCTTTGAATCTCCAGAATTATCCATTATCTTTACCTAAAGATGACAATAATGGCCAATATTTATTGCATGCTTATTATATATGTGGCTCTGTGGAAAATGCATTATACATATTATTTTGTTTCTCATAATGTCCTGATGAAATAGGTTCTGTTAATAACTGGGACTATTAATAATTACATCTGAAGGTTAAAGAAGTAGTAACTTGCTCGATTCATACAGTTTACAAGTGATGGAGCAGGAGTCAAATCCAGTCTGATGGCTCTGAAGTCTGACGCCCAGATACCACCTGACATGGTCTCTGCTTCATCTCTCATGTTCTTAGAGGTGAACTTCTGACTTTCCTAGAGTTTTATTAATAATTCTCTAGACCCTCTCATTACCATATCATGATTTATAATTAGTAACTCAGAAGAAACAAATCAGTATTCATTTAGCGTATGCAAAAAACACACTTGACTAACCTATTTGGCTCGTTAGAGACCCAACAAGCTCTTGTACCTCTTAACATTATTTCTTTACCTTGGTCATCACAATATAATATATATGAAAATCGGGCTGTAAAATATCCTTATTTGGAATAACCAAAGGAATAAAAACAAGCTTCCTTTCAAAAGAAGCACCTTGCTGTTTGATATCTTTAAAAGATCCTCAAACTTGAACATTATAACCTTCAGAGGGTAGTTTTCACTCTAGGATCAACTACTTATGAATACCTGAAGATGGTTTTCTAAGGTATGTTAAAAGTAAAACTAATTAAAATTTAAGTCACTGACTTCTAATGTAAGGTAATTATTTTTATATTAGCAGCTTACAATTTATGACACTGATATATATGTACATTTCCTATGTTAAAACTCCTTAGTTTTACTGTTAAGATAAAAATGAAATCTTGATCTATTTCAATATGAAAATGTAATCTCAGCTATTAAAAAAAAGTAGTTTCTTGGTGTATTAGAAGAGCTTATAGAAAATTAGTGCTTCAGTGGCATGAATACTGGTTCAGTCAGTGTCACATCTCTTGATTAGAGTCTAAATACTCAAAATTATTACATTTCTAGAGGGTTTTGCACTTTTATTCCTGAAATGCTATATATGGTCATAAAAGATTTGCTTTGTGAATGAGTACGAGAAAAGGCATGAGCAGAAGGTATAAAAATGAAAAGGCATTTATGTGATCAAAGTACAAAGTAATATAATTTCACTATGATTGATTTATTTTCCCTTCATAATAACCAACATTAAATGATCACAGACAAAGATATCTTGTTATTATAACAGTGTACCTTCTATTGCTATCTGTCCGTGAATAAAGTCAATGGATTTTTGATGCTACGTGAAAAATACAAAATACAAACAAAGCGTTAAAAATCTAAAGGTCACGTAACTATTTTATACTATGTGTATTCTCTCTCTGATTTCCTTTCATTTGTATTTTCTCATTTCTTATCTCCCAAGTTGTATTCTGAACTTTATTGTAATTACGTATTTGGCACATATAATTTTTTTAAAATATTTTTAGTGATTAGATGTCGACTTATAAGTTTGGTAAGATATAAGTTCAGTTAGTTATTAAGTAGGCACTGTTCAACATTCAAGACCATGTAGATAATTATCAGATAATGAACATGTTTATGGTGCTATATAAGGATTAATTAAATAACAAAAACTCCATTGACCACCAATGGTAAACATAATTGAATTAGCGGAGCAGTAAAATAAATGTAGACAAAATAAATATAGACAAGAGAATATGGAAAAGCTTCTGTAATGTTTTAGATTAATAGGCATGCAGAATTCTTCACATTTTTTATTACGTTGTCCCTAGATGAATTCAAAGTAATTGGGGTGGTTAATTTTATTTACACAGAGCCGTTCACAGCGCATTAAATAATAGAGATAATTGAACAAGAATTGTCAAGTGTGTACTGATATCAGACATATTACAGAAGGGAATGTGCATAAAACTTCATTTCTATGCAGCCATTGTTTATGGTAATTAAGTACACAGATTTATCCCTTGGTTGCCTTCCAAGCTTATGGCAACTGCTATTGTTGTGCTCCATTAATATGTAATCAGGAAATAGTTTAATTTTCTAATCTGCAGTTTGAGAATTCACTTTCTAACAACTCTTAATTACTGCATTGCCCTAATGATGCTCATGGTTATGAAAACTGAACCAATAAACTCAGTGGAAGAAGCCAGAGGGGATTATAATTCCAGAGGTGGTGCTTACTTAATAAACTTGTTATGCCTTCACCAGAGGGAGCTCAGTGTCCTTCAAAAGCATTTAATTTTATATTTTAGAATTTACATCTCCACTATGTAAGGAGTTAAAATATTTAGGAGGAGGTATTATTCTAAAATCTGTTTATGAAAAATGAGATAATATCATCTTGATGCTTTTAAAGCTTTTTAGTCTTTTAAAAATTATTTAGGGAGATGTGTCTTGTTTTAAACTGACTATATATAACTTACTTCTATAAAATGTTCTTATTTTGCTGATCCACCTTAATTTATAAAAGTACATATGGGAGCTGTATCTATGAAATATTTGAATAGCCTTTAGTTTCGATTATTCTACTTTTAGCTCTATACATAACTTCTTTTTTTCCTCTTCTGTTTTTCTTTCCCACTTGACCGTAGAATTTAAGAACTGGTGTACCATCCAATTATTAAATGGTAGATATATATTTTTTCTTTTTTTTCTTTCTTTTTTTTTTTTTTTTTGAGGCAAAGTCTCCCTCTGTTGCCTGGGTTAGAGTGCAGTGGCAATCACATAGTTCACTGCAACCTCAAACTACAGGGCTCCAGCAGTTCTCCTACCTCAGCCTCCCTAGTAGCTGGGACTACAAACATGCACCACCATGCCGGCTACTTTTTCTGTTTTTAATAGAGCTGGAGTCTTGTTCTTGCTCAGGTTGGTCTTGAACTCCTGACCGCAAATGATTCCTGCCTTGGCCTCCCAGAGTGCTAGGATTACAGGCATTGAAACACTACACCTGGCCTGGTTTTTCTTCCATAGCAATTCAATTCACAATTTAAGCAAAATGGCACATAGAAATTTTGTTAAGCTTACTTTCTGAGATGAAAGATCTTATGGAAGTATAATTTTTTAACCATATCTTAAAGAAAAGAAGGACATGTTATATATCATCATGATAAGATATGGTATATAGGAAGATCCTCTTCTGTATCATGATCTTTTTTCCCCCAGCAGTACAGTCTGAAACCAAGTGAGAATGATTGGTAATAACACAGATTCAACTAAACATTTACTTATCAAGTACATTAAAATGATTTTTATCTGTTAAGAAAAAAATACTTTGTTAACATTCGGCAACGCAGACTGACTTTCATTCAATGAAGGTAGAAACTAGCTTCAGTAAAATAAGAACATAAATGATTTTTAATAGTTTGAGTTATTTTCAACCTAATGAAATGTATGTCCATAGTATTAGTGAAATTTGTACTTTTAGAATTAGGCTCCAATTATTTATTTTCTTATATTTTCTATTAATATTTTCTTAACATTTATTGTAATTTTATGGTGCTAGAATTAATAAAGGGTTCCATTGATATTATTTCTGAAATTATATGTGCACTAAAAAACTATTCTCAGACTTCAGTATGCATCAGAATTACCTGGTGAGTTTGCAAATTCTCATCCCTGCTCCCACCCCCTTCCCCACATTCTGATTTAGTATCTGGGAAGTGGGATCTGAGAATCTGCATTTTTACAACATTTTCTTTGATTCTTAAGCAGGTGGACCACAAATTTCCTCTTTGAGAACACTGCTTTAAAGAAGATACTTACACTAATAATGAATTAGTGCAGAAAACAATCCAATTTTTGAATATACTTAAAGGCCTCCTCTATTATTCTTCCATTGTTCCTGATATAAAACTCCTTCCAC
The DNA here is from genome assembly GCA_963575035.1 of Avahi laniger. NCBI lineage: Eukaryota > Metazoa > Chordata > Mammalia > Primates > Indriidae > Avahi > Avahi laniger. The sequence goes on along the minus strand of CAUYSK010054852.1, from coordinate 63,049 downwards.
ATGGAGTTATCTATTTAATCTCTTGATAATCCAAATTCATCATGTCTTCTTCTCATGGAAGGCAATGGGTAGTATTAATTATTATGCAGGGAATTTGCTACTTTGAAGGAAATCTGAATTGGTTTTTCCCATGCTATAAATGTAGCTGTTCTTTATTATCTTTAGTGAGGTCTGCAGTTGTGGAGAAAAGATGCTGATGGCTATATAACCAAGAAGCCAGATCCCCAGATATATCACACTTAATGCTGGAGATAATGTGTCTGGCCTTCTGGATCTGGATAGCAGCAGCACTGCTGGCTTGCTGAAATATTACCTTCTCGCCTGGGAAGCTGTTCTGGAGTTCTCTCAGGGTCAGAATGCCAAATAAATTGGGTTCCACTTATGACTTTGGATTGAATAACATGTTTCCTGTAAGCTTAAAGAATAAGAACATATGCATATCACTTGTAATTGTCCTCAAGGCTTATTTTAAAAGTAAATTAATAAAGCCCGTTTTCAGTAATGTCTTCTTTTTTGATTATAGAATGACTCTATGTTAGGAGTATGATCAAAATTGTAGTTGTTTGCTATTTGACCTAATGAAAAGTTGTCTACAAAAGTTGTCTATGATTGGTATTAGTAACAAGGTCACTCACAAGTGTCGTGACCAACCACATTATTATGTTTATTAAATATTTTAAAACCTATCTCTATATATTGATTTCTCTAAACCATATTACAAAACATTCATGGTCCTCTTTTCAGGAAATCTACAATATTATTCTAACATGCCTAAAATACCTTGTAACATATAGTAATTACTCATAATTATTTTAGATTTTCTCATGCTTTATATAATTGGGTATAAGAGTAGGGGTATAAGAGAATAAATTTGACTTGTTCTGAAATTGTTTAAAACTGCCTCCAGGAAGCTTTCCTAGATCATCCCACCAGCCAGAATTATGCTCTCCTTCTCCTTTAATACTTTTTAAAAATCTTCATTATAGCAATCTATTAGAATTATTTATGCGCAGTACATGTCTCCCCAGTAGTTTATAAAACCTTAGACTATGGAGGCCTGGATGGTACCTTTCATGATCTTTGGACGCCCTCAAGGACTCAACATAAATAAATGTCAGTCAGAGTGAAACATTTGCCCTTTTGCAGTGAGCTGATTTTTAAAAACCACCTCATCCCATTCTGTGCCACTCCCTGACATCCAGGAATAAATATTTCATAAAAAGAAATAAACATGTAAGAAAAATTGTACCAATTTTTCTGTCAGATATAAATATAGCATCTAGTTGATGGCAGTTACTCTTAGTTATATAGGTAGTTTCTTACGAGTTTTAATCTTCTTGCTTGCCTGTTTTTTCACTTCTACTTCATTCATATAACTATTAGATAGAAAAAAATTTTAACCAATAAAAACAGTACTCACAAGCTTTTTCTGAATTTATATGCTATCTTGGTACCCTATTGCTTAAACCTGATATGATTTGTATTACAAAAAAAAGTGCAATTACTATAAGTTCTATACATTTTAAATAAAAATTAAATTTTCTATTTTCCTTTAGGATGAAATCTTTCTTAAAAGATAAATATTATTTATAAAGTTAAAGGATGATTTTGTAAAAATACCAAAAATCATAGTAGAATATATGCCATTTTTCCTAAAAAGTTTTATTAATATGACTTCTGAAGGAATTCAGTACATTTGTTAGGTTAGAATTAATAGATATTGGCAAGTTATAGCTCTATATATGTCAGGATCTCCTACATCCTTCATTTGTATATATTTAAATATTAAGTCTGTTCATAAGTCAAACTACTCATCATCATCCTAGTTTGACTAAAGATTTAAGCTGAAGTACGTGAGTAGCATAGAATACATTTCTTGCTCAGAAACACAAACAGCTAGCCAGGCACTAAGTATATTATCAGGCAAGTTCTTTCAGAAACGTATTGCTAAAGAAGCTTAACATTAATTATTGTAACTTTGGGAAGATTACATCCACACTAGCCTTGTAAGAAGCAGCATACACTTCTTGACCTCCAATACTAGAGCTTTAAGACACAAGAATGGCATTTTACCAACTTTAATGGGATAACCAGTATAATCTTTCAGCAGTAAGGGAAGAAAAAGTGTTTAGAGTATAATACCCTTCTGATTCTAATAGAGGCTGCCTATTATGTGTATTGCAATCATAATTCATTTGTTTATTTTGGTGTGGTTTTTGTTTTAATTATTTAAGGGAAAAAGAACTTTTATAAAAAACTAGTAGGTTGCTTGTTGGCTGTTTTGTCTCTTATTTCTATTTGCATGCCAACTTCTTTTTGTGGCATGCATAGATGTGTGTGTGTGTGTGTGTGTGTGTGTGTGTGTGTGTGTGTGTGTTTGTAAAATATTTGCCACAGTTTTCAGAGCTCTGAAATGTATCTATGCAAAGACAAAGTATGAATTTGGGCATGCCTATCCATGCAGTTCCCTTTTTAATGCAGTTTCTTACTTCCCGGTTATAACCCTACAGCACCATGTACAGTGTGAATACCAGCTGATACTCCGCCCCTCCCCCCATGTATTGCATTGTGTCTGAGAATACCAAGTATAGTAATTTACCCAAATAAATAGAAAGTATATATTATGGTTATTCCACATGCACCTAATTTAAAAGCATATTGATGATATTATTCAGAATTATTCTTTCTAAAATAAAGAAATTCAGCAGGGTTTTTAGCACTTCTCTATTGAATTAGTTCAGCGCATGAGATTGGTGGATTATGATTAATTTTAATAGCTACATTAAAAAATACATCTAACATTCTTAATTAGAATAATCTCCAAAGCCAGTTAAATGTTTCAGAAGACAAACAGTTTAATTAGCTAACCTCAGAGGTTCCCCTCCCCCATATGTGCAGTGGTCTTAGGCTTGGTGTGAGCCTTTCAAGCATTCTTAAACAATTGGATGAAAAGGGATTTTAGGCAGATTAGACGAGGAGATGCTTTATATGTTGTTCCTAATCATGAGATATGCAATATCTACAAAGTTTTACAAAGAAATGAAAATTTAAATAAATTTTACTTTGACTATCTAGTTAACATGAATTACAAGCTGAAACATCCAGTGATAAGACTACTTAATAAATGTATTCTTTTAATTGTGGATAGGAGCAAAAGTACATGCTGGGGTGGACTAGCAAGTGATATGGCAGATTAACATTCTAAAGGGGTCAATGCTTTTCCCCAGAAAGCATGCTTTTGTTGTACTCCCCTGTGGTGCCACTAAATTTTTGGAAATAAATTCTGAAAATTGAAATAGAATTGTTAGATTTTTCGTGTAGGTTTTTTCTTTTTCCTGATTTCTTTCTTGTTTTTATCTACTTCATACCCTGTCACAGCAAGAAATTCTGAAGGTTTAGTGTGTGTGGTTGTTCTTTTCTATTGCAAAATGCTGGGATCTTAGGAATTTGCAACTTACAGTGTAATGTAAATCACTGCTTTGATTTTTTCTTAATTTGTAAGAAGGAAAAGATTTCTTCTTTTATACATGGAGGAGTTTTTTTTCTTAGTTGGTTTTCTGCTTTTTAGTTTTCAGTTTGCCTAAAAACAGTAAATGTTATTTATAGATTTAAAATTTGTAAAATTATCACTGGGTTATAAAATTATTAAAGTAATAAACCAGAATTAAAAATATGTATGGTAAGACTGGAGAAACTGATTTCACCAACTGCATATTCAGATAATATCCTATATTTACATCACGTGAAATTCTGTGAGAGCTAATTTTAAAATAATGTTGAATGGATAAACCCATTAAAACTAAAAAATTAATTTTGTCTGTGTAAATTTTGTATAAGTACATGGTAAGATGGCATTTGAAGTTCAGATAGCTTAATTGAGTTTGAAAGGGGAAAGGTCATTTAATTGGTCTATTGAAATGTTAACAGAAACAGATATGCCATGAAATAGACTTTAATGGCAGTGGTGTCGCACTAATGTCTGTATTCACTCGCAAAATTGTTAATTAGGGCACTTTGGTAGTTCATTTGTTTTTGTATTGATGTGCTTAGTTCAATAGGGAAATCAATTTTATAGAATTTACATGACTTGTTAGCACCCTAAAATGCATATTTAGTTTTTATTCCCAAGAGAATACTATATGCTGTAAAGCCCAAGTGCATTTTCAGTTCAAGACCTCTGCTTCCCTTCTGGTTAATGGAATGTCATCATTTTTCTATTTTACTTATTTGATAAAGTTGAAATGTCCTATACGGATGGACATCTGAATATCTATGTGAAACTTTTCTTAGCTGAATATTTCTAGAAACTATTGTCATATTTCTAGGAAAAACAAGCTAAAGAAGAAAAAAGGAAGTGGGCTATGGGTGGGATTGCTGATTTTAAGTTAAAGTGTAAATAACATTCTGGATGATGTGTTTTGCTCTGCATAAATGCTCATTGCCTTAATTAGAGAAAGTGTATTCCAAAGAATTTTAAGATTTCCTTATGAAGCCTTATATGATTCATTTATTGTAAGTAGAGACTTTATTATGAGGTTCTATTACTGAACATTAGTCTTCTACAATGTATGTCTACATAGTGCAATTTGTATTACTGTACAGTGGTACCCCCTATTCATGGTGGGTACATTCTAAGACTCCCAGTGGGTGCTTAAAACCACAAATAGTACTGAACCCTACATATACTATATTTTTTCCTATACATACATACCTATGATAAAGTTTAATTTATTAAATATAAATTAGACACAGTAAGAGATTAACAGCAATACCTAATAATGAAATATAACATTTATAACAATATATTATAATAAAGTTATGTGAATGTGATCTCTCTCTCTTTCTCTCTCTCAAGATATCTTCTTGTACTACACTCACCTATTTTTGACCTTGGTACACTGTGGGTAACTGAAACCATGGAAAGCAAAACCACCATAAAGTTTTCGATTTTTAAAGCAAGTGTGGAGTAAGAAAGACTAAGAATTAACTTTTGAACACGGATTTCTATTAATAATATTAACTTCTCATATTATAGCACTTTGTTTTATATATATTGCTACCACATATTTATAAATGTTTGCAAATATGAAGAGTCTTAGAGATCATCTAGTCTAGACCTTTTATTTTACTGATGAAAATACTTGAAGCCAGAGTTAGAGATTGGCACAAAACTGTAATTAAAACAGGTATTTTCTAACTCACATTCCAGCATGTTTTCCTTCCCCTAAGCTATACTGTATTACAGTTCTTTTTTTTTTAATTCAATACCTAAATGTTTCAAGAAAAAGGAAATCTAGATTTTTAAATGTATTTTTAAAAATTATATTGGATTATTTTCTATACTGTATTCACAGCTAAACAAATCCCTAATTTCAATCTCCTAAATAAACTAAAAATTCATACTCTTCCTTACTTATCTCATGTAGAGTAAACCTTGTGTAGTTTTGACTCTAAATGTTAGAGAATGTAAAATACAATCTGTGTAATAAAAATGTATATGTAAAAAGATTCTTTTAGAAAAAAATAAGATTTTAATGTAACAATTTGATGCTGACTTTGTGATAATGGAGTAGGTTTCTTAGGTTCTAGTGGTTTCAGGTTTTTTAAAATAGGTATCTGTATATTATTAAAATGTTAGAAATAATTATGTTAGTCTTGACCATGAACATTATACACTCATTCCACTATGCTTTGGAATTCTTAGTAAAATTCTTAACCTATATCTTCATTCCTTCACTTATTTTCCAAACTACCTATGTACACAACCCCTATTTTGCTTGCAAGGGTAGTCAAAATTCTAAAACATTGCATTGTACCAATATGCAAATATATTTACATAGGAATAAATCTAGTTTTCCTTGAAGAGGGCAACAGAATTGAAAACTGAGGCCAACAAATAAATGAAAGTTTCCCTAAATCCATTGGATAATAGAGGCAGTGTTAAGGCTAACCATAGTGTTGAACTAAACAGAGGGATTACTCCTGGGTTTTGCATCAGTTGTTTTCTGCCGGGTGGCCTCACTTGTCAAAAAAAAAGAAAAAAAAAGTTTAACAGGCAAACATTCACATGGGCACATTGAGAAAAGAAGTATGCTTAATTCCATCAAAGCTTAAAAAAATCAATCATTAATTTATTCCAACTGCAATTGTTGGTCATTTGTGAAAAACATCTGGCCTTTAAGTCATAGAAACCTAAACACCAGTACAATGTGAACACTTGTGAAGAAGCTTCACATTTGGTGTAGTGTAAAAAAGCTATATTAGTGTGTGCAGAGCTGTATCTGACCATACAACACCATTTGTTTATTATATTGCTTTAACTCCGCTTACTTTTTTGGATTTTGAAAATATTATAAATGCAAATGTAATGTGCTTTAAAAATTAGAAAATTGTTCATTTGCAACTTTAAATAAAAAGTCTTGCTTTTTTATGTATCTTTTCCTGCTTTTTTAACAGAGTGATATTTCAGCAATCTTGGTATTACAAGTCAGAAATGGTTTCTGATGAACACTAAATTCAAGCTAGAAAATATATTTTAAAAATGATTTCAGGAGGGACTTACCCTGTTTTCTATATTGCTAAGGAATAGTTAAAATATTTGTTTTAAATCTGGATTTAGACACACCTAACTGCTCTTTAATTTGGTACAGCTAGTCCAAATGATTTTATTTAAGAAATTTTGGTAGGAGATAAATAATTCTGCAACTATGCACATATTGCAAAGTATAGAACTAATTCAGTCATTATGACTGTAGTAACATCTGTTTTTTTATAGCTTTAAAGCAAGTGGTAGAACAGCTCAATGTTGGAATACATTTAAATATTAAGTTTAATGTTAATGAAGTTTCAAGTTCTAACAACATATAAGTAGCCACACCATAGCCACAAAATGATGTATAGTAGATCTTTGCCATTTTGTTATTGTTTTAAAATGAACTTTTAAATTGTAGAAGAAATCCTAACCAAAGGTGTAAGGGTTGAAAATTAGAGCGTAAATTAGAAATAAAGAAAAAGTTGCATCATTTTAATTACATGCTCTAATATAATATGCAGATTAAATACATAATACCTTCCCCTCATGACGACATATTACTTTGTCTAGTGGTTTCTTACTGACCCAAGGAAATAAATACTATAAATAAATACCCAAATACTACTGTGTCAAAGGCTTCATATAGAAATGATCCTTTCCCTTACTTATCTACTATATTTCACTTACCACTGCTTTCTACCTTCCCCTAAGCTTTTAATAATTATAAATTTAAAAAGACTGTAGATACTTATCATAAATTAGGTTTGGTTCTAAGCAAAATAATAACTAATAATAAAAAAGTTCTTTCACAGTGATGAAAAAATACTAATCTTTAGTTTAGACATTATTTCACTTATGCCATAAACATATTGTAACAAGGTGTCCATTTCTCTAAAATGTACATTAACAGTAAATCTAAAAAATGTATATGCTATATGTAGAAGTCTCTTGTATAACTTTGTTTAGCCCTCATTTCAGAGGCATCAATGTCCAAATTACTGTGAGGATACTAGAAACGAGAGGAACATCACTTAAAACAGCTTGTGAAATATAATGTTTGAAATGGTTCTTTGAGAATCTGCAGATTATGGCTTGCATAGGAACTCCTTCCAGCTGTCTGGGAAAATGAGCTGTTGACATTCTTTTGGGTCATCATTCAAGATAGGAGGGCAACCACAAGGATTTAGCAGATAAATTCATCCCCAAAGACCTTTATCCATTTCACTGCAACTTGGAAACATTCATGTTGAATAGTAGCATTAATGTAGCCCATTTAGCTCTTCAAAGTGAGTCTTAACGTTAAAAAAAAGAAGAAGAAAAGAAAAGAAAAAGAAGATGATGAAGAAAATCAAATGAGTAGGGTAATAACTTATTTAAGTCTTCTGAAAGGTATTCTGGTACATAATTCTGAAGCACAAACCATTATTTACATTAGTTTCAAAAATAGAATTGAAATCTTACATAGTAAGTGATAAGCTTTTGAATTTTAACTAATTGAATCAGTCTTGTGTGTTACTTGTTAGCTATTTATTAATATGACAAAGAGCAAAAAATAATGTTTAAGTGTTGTATTCTGAAATGAGTGGCAACATTTGTAAACGATTGAAAATAATCTAATTTAGGTTCTGACTCTCTTTGGACTTCATGATTCAGGCAAAGGGAAAGTCAAAGCTGTGATGAACGCATTAAGGGTATACACCAAGATTCACACACACAAGTCCTTTCCTATAAATGGTGAAAAAAACTTTTTGACTCAAACTAGAATGATACTATATAGGGCTGAATATGCAGGAAAGGTTCCCACAATGCATTGTGCAAACCTAGAGCTAACAAATACCCTGCTGCTTTGAAACCCCCCAAAAGACAAAGGCACAATGAAATAGAAAGCTTACCACCGGTAGCTTTCAAAACGACAAACTAGGCAAACTATACATCTCCACCACTCCAATTTTGTCAGAATGCTAATGAGCTTGCTCTGATCTTTACTCGGCTTCCCGTGTTTTCTACATCTTCAAGGACCACATGGCGCTAGCAAAATAAAGACAACTAAATGAGAATTTCGAATGCTTTTTGTGTTAGGACCTGGTGCTTTTCAGTGGACGCACTCGTTGAATATTCTCAACTTAAAAGAGTACAACAGGGGGTTGGGTATGAACTTTTTAACAGGAGGAAATTTGAACAAAAGTAAATTAGTGAGATGAGGAAAATATGAGAAAAATTTCTGATTAATTTCCACTCCATAATATCAATGACACCTTCAGCCCCACTCATACTCTTCTAACAAGAGATGCTGATAAAAGATGAATGATTCTGTGTTGTTCACAGTGAATGTTTAGTGGTTTTTTAATAGCAGCATTCTACATAAAAGGCACCAGGAAGTACTCCGCATTAGCAGTTGAGATCACTAGTTAATAGGATGATGTCTTTTAGCTTTTGTCACAAGATTATTAGAAAGGATGGATTTCTGTTCTCATCGTTGCATAGTTTGGAGTGCCTGTTGAGTACAAGTGCTAAAATACAGGTTTCTCAGTATTGTTTCACATGTAAAGCAAAAAGCCTTTTAATGCAACACCTTTTTCCTTTTTACCAGGTGATTTTGTTATTGATCTCTAATCTGCCCCTTTAGCTGTATTAAATGCTTGAAGTGTTCTGCTTTTCTGTGTAGCCTTGATGCTAGCTATTTGTGTCTATAAATTCATTAACATTAAAACAGGAACTATATAGAGCATTGGAGTCTATGATTTAGAAAAAGGCAGATTTTATATAGTCTTTATGGTTTAGGGTATAGATAACAACATAAAGTTAAGATTGCCTGAGTAAATATTGTAAAAATATGTTTTTTGATGAAGAATTACTTTTATGAGATTTTAATTATTTATAAGGAAAATATTTTTCACAATGTCTCTTTTCTCTAGCAATCAATGTACACTTACAGCAGAATCAGAGTAGTCTACTCTATCTCTCACCGTACCCATCCATATCTACAAAGGAGAAAATGAAAACTAAAACTGGGTATATTTTTATATATAAAGCTATCTGAACTAGAGTTAAACTGATTCTGTATAATTAATAAATAACCAGAAAAGGAAGGAAAGGACGTTTAACATAGTAACACTTCTCAGATTTTACGTGAAGAAAATTCTTGCAGTGTTTCTCACATTTAACACATATATTTGGTGTTTCTATATGCTATATTTTTCTCTTATCCTGAAAAGTCACATTTTTATACATTGTACTTTGCTCACATGGCTTAAATATTGTCTCTTAGGATGTTGTAATTTATTCACACTTCTGACAAAATGGAGGTAAAAAAAATTCTATACTAATAGGAATAACTTGGACAACCATAGTTAATAAAGTCAGGAAAAGTAGAGATTCTTCAAAATATAACAGTTTTTAATAATATGCTAATTCTATATTCTCTATCATTTAGTGTGATATTTCTATGTTTCTTATAAATATGGGTGGGAATCAGGACTTGTATAATAAAATGTCTCCATTTTGTAGAGGTTCTTTTATTTAAGAGACCGGGTCTTGCTATGTTGCCCAGGCTGGACTTGAACTACTGGGCCCAGACAATCCTCTTGCCTCAGATGCCCATGTATTACTGGAATCACAGGTACATGCCTGGCTAGAGATTCTGTTTTAACTGATGTTTCTATTTTCATACAAATTATAATGAGAAAGAGGCCATGTCATTAAAAAATATACATTAAACTGAGATATCTATTTTGGCATTTTAGTTACAAGACTAACAGAAATTAAGAAATGTAGATTTCTCTTTAATAAAAATTTTTTCTAACATGCCATACCATGATAAAGTAGAAAATGAAGTGAGTGGGCCGGGCGTGGTGGCTCATGCCTGTAATCCTAGCACTCTGGGAGGCTGAGGCGGGAGGGTTGCTTGAGCTCAGGAATTTAAGACTGGCTTGAGTAAGAGTGAGACCTCACCTCTCCTAAAAATAGGAAAAATTAGCCGGGCATGGTGGTATGCGCCTGTAGTCCCAACTACCTGGGAGGCTGAGGCAGGAGGATCACTTGAGCCCAGGAGTTTGAGATTGCCGTGAGCTAGGCCGATGCTATGGCACTCTAGCCTGGGCGACAGAGTGAGACCCTGTCTCAAAAAAAAACAAAAAACAAAAAAACGAAAATAAAGTAAATGAGGAAATTTGGTGTTACAAAGTAAATAAAATGATCTCTAAGGGTTCTGAAGTAGTATAGTTAGCCTATTGTTCTCAATTAAAATAATTACTACTGAGAATTCACAGATCATTGAATCTGTGTCATAGTAAAGAAGCCAAGGGAAAAAAAAATATTTTATGTCTGAAAATTTCCTGCAAAATGAGTTTTTAACACAGTTTCCAGGGGCAATGAGCCACATCCTTTGATAGACTCTAAGAGTTAAGAGTATCGTTCTTTTTTGGAAGTAAAATGCTAGCATACTTTTGGTAAATGTGGTGTTATAGGTCTGTTTTGTTTATTTGTGTGTTTTTAACTGTGTCAAGATTTTAGTAACTTTATGTTACCTAACTCCAAGAATGCAAAATAATATAATTTTCTAATTGCAAGAAGTGATAAAACTTCCTGCATTATGTTCTAATTCAATAGGTAGAAAAGTAAAAAGCATATAAGAACATGTCAAACAATTGATTTTGTCACATCCATGACTGGCAGAATCATAGCCAGGTAGAAGAACAGTGAAGCGCAAGGCCCAGCTCTCCAAGGTTTCCATGTGAACCTTCTCTCCAGTGCTCTGTCCATTAGGTACCAAAGCCCATCTGCCTTCCATTGTTGTTAGCATAATTACAGGAGCGGTTCTTCTTCAATACTTAATTCTTTGTACACTTTCCTCTGTAAATACAGACTCAGCCTTTGCAGCAATGAGTTGGGATTCTGGCTGGGAGAATGGTAGTCAGGGACGCACTCTAGTGTTTGCTATATTCATCCCTGCTGACTTGCTTATCTTCGTAGCTATGAGCCTCAGTTTCTACTTTAATATTAATAGAATGAGGACATTATGGCTTTAAAATAAAAATGGGGAAAAGAACCTAACTTCAATTCTGATAAAGGATGAAACTATATTCATTCTTTCATGTCTTGGAATTTTCTTTCATTCAGTAAATATATTTCGATCCCTAATTATGCCTAAGGCACTATACTGAGCATAGAAACTTAACCCTGGTTAATGAACCTAATTATCTAAGGTTGGTCACACTGGGTCAAAGTTGATATGCTGTGGCAGCTAAGAAAAGTGTAAGAATTAAATTAGATACTTTATATCAAACATTTGTACAGTGCTTGGGATATAGTATGGAAAGAGCTCCATAAATGTTGATTATTATTAGCTATATATATGATTTCTTCCATACTTAAATTTGTCAAGCTCACCTTTGAAATAAAAGATAACAAAAGATGAAAAACATTAATATGCTAGGAATTTTACCCATCCCCATCAAACATTAAATAAAATAGTTATAATAAATTAGTATTCTCTTTTCACATTTGTACATTTTATTTATTATTCTGTATTACATATGTTCTACAATAGGCATTTGGAGGAAATAATCAATAATGAATAGACATACAGTGTAAAGAAAATAGCAAAGTTTGTTTTAAAAGGAGAGTTTACATTTTAAGGTGCTTATAGTGCTTTTATTCTTTACTTTTTATACTTTCAATTTTAAAAATTGGTAATTTTCCTCAATTCTTTTCTTTCCATAGTTTTTTCCTTCTGTAGATACAAAGAAAATTAAAACTTTACATCATACTTTCAAGTTTTCTTTACCCTCACAATTCGTTCAGGTAATTCAAACATGAATCTTTTATCTACAGGGTACCCCAAAAGACACCATACATGGGGAAAATAGGAAATTTTAGCTAAATGTACTTTTATTTACAAAATATTCATTACAAAATTTTTCCTTTGTGTGGAGACTTTCGGGATACTCTGTATATTTCATTATTTAGACTATTTAAGAAGGAAATATGTAAATTATATCTTGAAGTGGTAGCATTCAAATGTTTAATCATTCTAATTCATGCAATAGGTACTGGATCATAGGATTTCTTTTTTTAATTTGTTTTTCTTTTTACTAGCCAGCAGACTCAGGGCCTCAAAAAATTGGATTAATACTCAGAATTGTTCCTCTCCACAGAAATCTTTAGTAAAACGTAAAAGATTTATACCATCTGAAGGGAAACCAGAGTATGGATCATAAGGTTTCTAGAAAGGAACCTCTCTGATTCAGAAATGCAGAGAGCCTCCTAAGGTTCTCATTTATAACATTTGTTCCTCTCTCCTTGGCACTGACTGTATGCCCCAACTTTTTACTATATATAATCTTAAATTGACTTTCTCATCTGCTGACTCATGTTTATTCATTTATCCAGAAAAACAAATATATATAATTTCTACCAGTGATATTTAGAAAGTATTTTCCACTACTAGAAATTTTGAATTGGAAATGTAAATATAATTTTTGAATCTAAAGAATTATCACATCACCATAATTTTCAATTTGGAACATGTCTATTGCCTAAAGTGAGGAACATCCTTACTCTAGATTGCAATAAAATTTTTTAACATTTAAAAAAGTAGAAATTCCAGGAAAATGTGTTTTTTCTCAGCAACTATCTATGAAACAAAATTTAGGCATTTGAACTGATTTTGGCAGCAACATGTTTTTCTTCTGAATGTGAAATTAAATTTTTGTAATGCCATGCCAATGCTAAAATAACATGTTATACATGGAATATCACCCTTTCTTTTTTTAAGAAAAATTAATCTCAGTGACTTCTTTGTGAAAGGGCCAAGACAGTGGTTCTCAAGCTTTCAGATCCATAAAAAAGTACCTGAGGAATTTGTTAAAAATACAAATTCCCAGGACCTGCTTGAAAGATTCTGATTCAGTGGATCTGGGATGGGGCCCATTTTCTAGGTAATTCTAATACAGACGATCTACAGACCATGTTCGAGAAACACGGAGCTAAGATATACTAAATTCATAGTGTTCCAAGTGCTAAGGGAAGTAGCACAGCATAGAGATTTAAGAGCATAGACTTTAAAATCAGTAAAATCCCAACTGGAATCTGGGTGGTCTTGGACAAGTTATTTAACCTCTCTAAGCCTGTATTTCCTTGATGTTTTAAAAAAGAAAAAAGGCTGATAACTCTTAGGTTATTTATAGAAAGCAACTTTGATAAATGTTTGTATGAACACCATAATTTTTACTGCTAAATAAATAAGTAGGAGGAAGCCTTAGGAATTCTGCTAGTCTCTTGATCTGTATGTTCCATTGAATTGGTATACTAATTATATGAGTTCTGTGAGGCACATACAGAAAGAACTTAGGCATTGTATTTTGAGAAATTTATTTTAGGGCATCATGTAGGAGTCAACTTTACAAATGTACTTTTTCTTCCTCTGTTTCATCCTGACACTATCCTAAGAAGATTAACCAAGATTTCATAATTTGATATGACAAAGAATGACATCAGAGATGGATAAGTATGTGCGAGTTACCCTCTGAGTCAAAATTAAGGTAGTTTATGGAAGTGTGCAAACTCTATTCCGATACATTTCTTCCAATTTCCCCAAATGGAAACATTTTTAAAAATATGGATTTTACCTTATAGAGACAACTGGATGCATATTAGGCCTCATTAGGTCCTTCATCTTGGAGATAAAATTGTCCAGTTGAATAGCCATGAACCTTCCTTTTATTGTTGACAGGTTTACAAAGTTTTGTTTTTAAATCTTGTTCATTCTATTGTGAAGACATTGCCAGTTCTTCCAGTAGATGGTAAATTATTATGTCTTGCTTTTAATTACTAGTTATGGTTTTAACACCTTCATAGGCCTTTAGGTGCTTTGCATAAGAAAACTGAAGATATACAGTCATTATATCTGCTTCCTGTCCCCACTTGTCACTTCTGAGCTGGAATGTGAAAAGCATTTGTGCACTCAAAGGAGTTATTTCTTACAATATAAATTAGTGAAAAACTGTTGAGTTGATACCTATTTTTAAAAATTAAGTTAGATACTTTTAAATGCTCAATATTACCAATTAATTTTTTAATATTTGCTGAATAGGTTTTTTGTAAAGATTTTTGTTTTTGTTTTAATGGAATTTGGAGAAATTTTTTAGAGAAAGAAAAATTAATCAAAATAGTATGATTATATACAACTATTATGTACCCATAATAATTAAAAAAATTTTTTTTAAATAGAGTAATTATTTTTACCAACTGCGTAGGATAAAGTTTGATACTATATATATATATACACACATACATACACACACACACATATGCGTATATATATATATATATATTTTCCCCCCTGAGTGAATGCAGTAGACTTACCATCCAAATAAGAGCATATAAATTAGTTTTCTCCTCTGTTTTTAAACTAGTGACATTGATATGTGAATTCACAGTACACAGAGTTACGAACATCTGTCTGACTTGTGAATATCTCCCGCATTTACTCGCTGGTTGTACTGCTTCTCCATTCTTTACCCATCCTCAAGCCACCCAAACCCATGACCCCGATGCCAGTTAGCTCTGAATTAATAGCACCACTTGGTGGTCAAAGATAGGAATTGTGTAAAGCATTAATATTTCTTCCCTACCAGCATGTTTTATCTCCCACATAGACAACTTCTTGGCTGGAATTTGACGGAGCTAGTCATGGCTATATCTAATTGCTTCTGAAGGATCTAGCTTCATAAGGCAAGTTAAAGATGTAAATCAAGGAAGACATTGGGCTGATGTAGTTTTATTTTAAAAATGAGTTTATTATGAATTTTAGTGCTTTAAATATTTTAATTTCTCATGAGAATAAAATTAGAGGGAGCCAAAATTACTTAACACCTTTAACACCATTTGCTATGACTCAAATGCTTATTTTGAATCAAAGTAAAAGGTTAAATAAAATTATACTGAGGATTGCAATTCAAAAGAGAATACCATTCTAGAAAAAAGTATCAAATATCCATAAAGTTAACAAAGTTTGGTTTTAGGTAATAGTTTCATTAAAAGATTAGTTTTCATCATTTATAAAAGATAAAATTTTTTCTTTAAAATTATCCGACAGAAGTATCAGTGGAGATTGGATAGCTATTGTGCTATCTGAAATATGTAACTTGATTTGATGATAATGAGTGTGGGAAATGAAGTGCTGTATTAACTGGTACATTCGTGACCAAACAGACTTGGAGTTGACCATAAATTTGAGTGGCAGCATGGGCTAAGTGTTTTAGATGTGATTGCTCTGGCCCTTTTTAGGTAGGCTGCAGCTTTGGAGAGAAGGAAAGGATATACAACACAATGACGTATATCTAACTGCTGGAAATTGGCCCATAAGATTTAAGCCAGAATCTGAGCTGGACTATTGAGGTAGCATGATGTTCTTCAGGCTAAGGGGTATTTAAAAATGTATATCATGGTAAAAGAGGTAATCGAACATATCCTGGGGATTAACTTGAAGAGAAATCTGAAAATAACTTTATCCTTGGGAATTGTAGCCATTCTGGGAGTCACACATTAGATTTTCTCTGAATTTCTGACTGAAGAAACTGCTATTAGCATAAGGATCTTTGGAATCTACTTAACAACATGTATAACCTTAGAAAGGGTAATGTCTCATGGAAGGTTTACATTTGAGTAACTCTTTTAAGTAAAGAAAAATGGATCATGGGTAGTCAATGAGTTTGCATGCATGAGGGGATTGAAAAAGGTTAAATGATGGTAGGATGCATTTTGATTAATTGGTCCAGTAAAATAGATATGTAAAGACATTAGAGATATCATGCTCAGTGGAACTAACACTTTAAGACTTGAAGCAAGTCACCCAATGTATTTACTTCTGTGGGTAGGCCTTTCTATTTCTAGTGCTTGTATATATAGTCAGAAAAACTCTGAGACTCTGCCAGGAGGAATCACCATTCCTTGCCCCATTAGCAATTCGAGGAGTCAAGGAAGAATCCTTAAGCTTGAGAAAAAAATGTGGCTCTCATATGTATATGTACATATATGTGTGTTTGTGTGTGTGTGTATAGAGACAGAGAAACAATGACACCACCATTATATTACTTACATAGCATTTACTGTAGACCAGGTACTATTCTAAGTTCTTTACACATATTAATTCTAATGTGTCCTATGGACACATTTGCATAAGAAGAAAGGCCAACTCCTCTTGTGAAGTATGATGTGCTACTCTGAGATCATTGTTAAGTCCCAGTGGCCTACATGGAAGGAAGAGTAAACAAAACCTCCTGTGTTATGGATGAACTAAGTGAACAGAATGAGAGTTAATTTGTTTATCAGAGTTTTGAAGGGTTGTTTTTGTTTATCAGAGCCACTCTGAAGGCTTTGTCAAGGTTGGCCTGAATTCTAAACAAAGAGCCTGTTCTGGTAATACTGATTACCTGTGAGTCTCAAGTGTTAAGTGGGTGGCTAAGAGTGGTGGTTCACAAGACAGACTGCGTAGATTTGAAGCCTGGTTCCATCACTAACTAGCTGTATGACTTTAAGTAAGTTATATAACTTCATTACATATTTGATGCTGTTATTATCGTCATCATAATTACCATTATTATTCCCAGATTATAAAAAAGTTATTGGTTGTCAGTGATATAATGAAGGAAATATATGTCAGTCTTTTTGAAACACTGCTGTTCTCAACTTCAGGAGATGGCATTGCAGACCCAAGCTCATTATAAGTGTTTCCTGTGTAACCTAGTAAAAAGAATGGCTCCCCCGAGAAGGTTGAGGGGCATTAGATGAAGTATTATAGTGTTGAAACATATGCTGATCACCTGGTGTGCTCTGGAAAAACAGCATTTATTACATTTGATTTCAAGGTGGTGTGTAATTGTCGAAACCCTGCTCAGGTTAGAAAGCTGCTAGAGGAGGTCCTGCGCTGTTCTGCTTGCTTAGGCTTCTGTGGTTTGAGAATGAATGTGGATGCAGCCAAGAATGGGAAGGGCATAATTCCCATCACTCTCACTCATAAAATGAAGATATTTAAGAAAATGCATATGAGGACATTATGTTAAGTGAAATAGGTCTGGCACAGAAAGACAAATACCGCGTGATCTCACTTATATGTGGAATCCAAAAAAGTCGAACTCATAGAAGTAGACAATGGAATGGTGGTTACCAGGGGCTGGGGCAGCGGGAGTGGCAGTGGTAAGGTTGGGGAGATGTTGGTCAAATTTTACAGAATTTCAGTTACATAGGAGGAGTAAGTTCAAGAGATCTGTTGTGCAACATGGTGACTATAGTTTAAAATAATATATTGTACTCTTGAAAATTACAAAAATAACTGATTTTAAATGTTCTTGCAACAAAAAAAGATGAGAACATCTTTTGTGAGGTAATTCGTTTGTTAATTAGCTCAGTGTAGATATTCCACAGTGTATACATATTTCAAAATAACATGTTGTACATGGTAAATATGTATAATGTTTATTTGTCAATTTAAAGAAACATAAATACGTAGGAAGGATATATCCCAGTGTTAATCTGGTTACCTGAACCCAAGCATGATCAAAGCAGGTATAGAGTAGAAGAGAAAGTTACTGTGCAGGTGGCAAATTGGGAGTTGAACTCATGAACTTGTCCTTTATTGGAAACTGGAGGCTCTAGAGATACCCTGGGAATGATATTGTAAGGACTTTTAATGACTTTATGCAACGCTGGAGGGGGTTACCTAGAAGAGTAGCTGACTGACTGCATAATGCATCTTTGGAGAAACTCTTTATTAGAAAGGAACCTATCTGGAGCACATTTAGAGTATATCTGCCTCAGTTTGTCCTGCTATATTTTAAAAATTATATGTATTTAATTTTCCATACTTTCAACAAAAATCTAATCTCATTCACACCAGGCACTTAGTAAATCAGCTATTTCATCTACATTGACAATTTCACAAGCTGATTTTAAAGGTGCTGTGCTTTTAACATCAAAATCTCTTCTTATAAAAATCATGAAAACTTACTTTCCCAATGAAGCTTTTGCTTTATAAATATTTGATTTTTCCTGTTGAGGGCTTTCTTTTCTTCATATGACACCAATTTGTACTTCAAATTGTAATTTTCATTTTTAACTATATTTTCATAACCAATAAACTTTTAGATGTGTTCCATTAATCCATAATTTGCAATTTTAAAATTTACCTTTTTTGGCTTTTGATATTAAGCAGTATTCCATGAATTGCTTTGTTC
This sequence comes from Avahi laniger, assembly GCA_963575035.1. Classification (NCBI taxonomy): domain Eukaryota; kingdom Metazoa; phylum Chordata; class Mammalia; order Primates; family Indriidae; genus Avahi; species Avahi laniger. The sequence continues at coordinate 44,284 of CAUYSK010054852.1, read as the reverse complement.
TTAAGTCTCTAAAACCCACTGCCAGTAACTAGAGACTGTCACTACTCAGAGTACACATTGTTGGGTCACCATAGCTATGGCTATCTTTTGTATGCAGCAGTGACACTGCTGACCCAATAGAGCATTCACTTTGTTTTTCTAGCTACAGAGATGGGTTTGCACTGATTTACCCACATTTTTTACCTATCCTGCTTAGGGCCAATGACATACTAACTGTAGACTTTGTTATGATAGCAAAGATTAAAAATATAATTTGTGTCCATGAAATTGTTTAGAAATTTATTCTCACTCCAGCTATCTCTGGTTGTATATTTGTGTTCATACTAGATTATGATCCCTTTTGAGGGGCAGCGATCACATCTTCATTACCTTCATATCACCAGTTCCTGGCTCAGTGCTGTAGGCACCATTATCACCCTCTTCATTATCGTCTTCATAGCTTGCAGTTTGGGGTACTATGCTAATTACTTTACATGGATTTCCTCATCTAATTCCTGTAACAGCTGTATCAAGTAAAAGTAATATGATTAAATATCCTTATAGAGATGAAGAAACTGAGGTTTAGAGAGGTTCAGTAATTAGTCTAAGATCAAGGGGCTCAATTTTTTTTAAACCAACTGAACAAAAGCCATATTGGATGTGGATACAATGTTCATCATATTTATATCATATTCAAAATGACTGATCTAACCAGCCACAGAAACCGTGGACAGTATATAATTATATATTATGCTTGACCCTACTAGAATTTATAGTTTTATCCACAGAAGTTTCCCAGAATTAGTGTAAGTAAACATTCATAAAGGTGTTCCTTAATTTATAAGAGGTCTTTAAAGTTCATTTATGAGTCAAGTGCTTTTCCATAAAATAGTTAAATTATGGATTGGGTTCTGAGGCTACCCTACAAAAAACTGTCACATGTGCCCAAGTGACCTAAGATGAACCCCATCTCCCAATGAGAGTATCCCCCAGAAATTCTGACCAACTTGAATATATAGAAGTTTGTGAATATGTCAATATTTAATTTAGCTATATACACATACTTAAATTACATATCTTAAACTATATTAACCTAGAAATATTGCTTTTCTGCACTCCCACTTTTCAAGAAATAATTTTATTCAACTCTTTATGTTCATCTTGGACATTAATATCTCAGTTATTTCTAGAACCACTTTTGTGTCATTCCTGTGACATGACTATGAGAATGCTAGAGGACAGGGAGCCAGTAGAAGGGAGTCTGGCAGGTGCAGTTCAAACAAAAGGGGCTCCAGGAGAGGGGAGAACTGGCGGGGAAGCTATCCGTCCTTAAGGGACACTCACAATTCAAGTTTCCCCCTTGTTGGAGGATGCTTAATTAATTCTCCAAGTAGACGACTATCTTTTTGTGAATGTTTTCTATAAAAGTGACTCATTGTATTTTGTCCTATTTTACAAAATATGTTAAATGTACCTTAAAAAATAAATACAGCTTCCGAGTTCTGAGTGTTTTATCTTAAGCCAAATGACCATCCATAAATAGCCAAGATAGTCATGCATAACCTGAAATGTGGGTCATATTAATATCTTTAAAGACTCCTACCTATGAAAAGTTATGGGTGGAACCCACATCCCACATGTAATTTTTTTGAAATGTTAAACTTTAAGTAAATATAAAGAATTTCATCAGTTATAATTTTTCCATGATGACTATTTTGGTGCTTTTTTGTTTCTTTGTTTATTTCTGTCCTAAATTTGTGCTTAGTTTATTACCTTTTGAGAAATCCAGTGCTTACCTTCAGCATAAAAAAAGGCTGTTCAGGCCCTATTCAGGAGTAAGGAGTTACTTAATAGTAAGAAGACTGCTGTTAATTTCCAATCTTTAGAAATAGCTTCTTTTTATGTATAAATTTATTGAGGAAGAACTTTGGTGAAGTTATCCATGCCTCGTCCTATAGAAAGTCCATACGTAGAAGTCTGAAGAGTGTCAGAAGTTATGTGGAGAGAGATGCTGCCTCGAATCTCTCCCCACATTCTATTTTACCAAATAGGTAAATAAAAGGTGTGTTTATTTCGAGAGAGTGTGTTAGTTTTTATTTTACTTCAACAAAAGGAGACGGGCTTTTCTCCAGAGTTTATATTCTTAACACTAGAACAAATATATCATGCTGAGCAAATAGTTTTAAGACAATTACTGCTAAAAATATCAATAAAGATTACGAGATTCTTTTTTTATTTGATGCTGTTTGAGGATATTCTTGGAGCAGAAACATTTGCTTATATAGTAAAATTTATTTTCATAATATACCTTTATTTCCTAAGTTTAAATATTTTCAAAAACTGGGGCACTGGAGTCCCGTAATAATATTGGCTTAGGAGTTAATGTCTCCATGATTCTACATAACTGCAGCAAATTCATCTTTCTCATCCATTAAATAAAATATGTTTCTCCAGCACCACTTAGTTGGACACCTTCATGTGTCTGTCTATTGTAGTATGTCTTTCAAAGGTCACCATATTTTTGTAATGACCATCAGGACAATTTGTAATGGCAGCTTTTTTGTTTTTACATTGGTTTAGCTTTGCTATGCTGTATCCTTTAAGGGCTGTCACTAGTCAGGCATCCCTACTGTGGGGCTATAGCAAGATTTCAGCATTCTTTAATGTTTTCATGGTAGAAAATCTTGAATTTGTATACATGTACAAGAGCAGCCTGTATTTATGTGTATTTGCTCTTTCCCATTGAATTCATCTTCTATTTAGCTAAAAATATGTTGTTCGTCACTTTACATTTATATAAGAATTCACTGCCTAAAAAATTCACTATCTTTCTAAATAGATAATAATTTTATGGTGAAAGATTAATTAGGAAAAGTTAATTAGAAGATAGTTTTTAAAATAGTCACAATTTCAGGGGTTTGGTATTACTTTTATTCATTTTTAAATTTATATTAAAACAAGTACTTCTGAAAAAATAAATAAAAACAACATACAAAAATTCTTTTTTTTTTTTTGATATGGTCTCACTCTGTTGCCTCTACTAGAGTGCAGTGGTGTCATCATAGCTCACTGCAACTTGAAACTCCTGGGCTCAAGTGATCCTCCTACCTAGGCCTACCAAGTAGCAGGGACTACAGGTGTGTGCAGAAATATGCTGGGCAAAGTACAAATTCTTAAATGAATGAATGAAAGAAATGTTAACTTTACATCATTGGCTGGGTGCAGTGGCTCATACCTATAATCTTAACACTCTGGGAAGCCGAGAGGCAGGATTGCTTGAAGTAAGGAGTTCAAGACCAGCTGAGCAAGAGCAAGACCCCATCTCTACAAAAAACAGAAAAATTAGCAAGACCCTGTCTCTACTAAAAATAGAAAAAGTTAGCCAGGCAACTAAAAATAGAAACAAAAAATTAGCTGGGAGTGGTGGCGAGTGCCTGTAGTCCCAGCTACTTGGGAGGCTGAAGCAGGAGGATCAGGAGGAGCGCGTGAGCCCAGGAGTTTGAGGGTGCTGTGAGCTAGACTGATGCCAGGGCACTGTAGCCTGGGAAACAGAGTGAGACTCTGTCTCAAAAAAAAAAAAAAAAAAAAGCAAAACAAAACAGGCTGGGCGTAGTGGCTCATGCCTGTAACCCTAGCACTTTGGGAGGCTGAGGCTGGAGGATCTCTCAAGGTCAGGAGTTCAAGACAGCCTGAGCAAGAGTGAGACCCCGTCTCTACTAAAGAGACCCCTATCTCTTCTAAAAATAGAAATAAAATATATAGAAAAAATTAGCCAGGCATGGTGGCGCATGCCTGCAGTCCCAGCTACTCGGGAGGCTGAAGCAGGAGGATCACTTGAGCCCAGGAATTTGAGGTTGCTGTGAGCTAGGCTGACGCCATGGCACTCTAGCCCGGGCAACAGAGCAAAACTCTGTCTCAAAAAACAAAACAAAACAAAAAACAACAACAGAAAAAAAAAACCCAAAACTTTACATCATTTTTTTGGAGGAGATAGAATATAAAAGTCATTGATATAGTCAACTAACATTTAGGTATTTATACTACATATCATGCTGTGCATTATATGCTTTCTATACTTGTTTTTATTAACTGTGATAGGAAGAATGATTTGAAGTTATATTTACAGATAGTTGCTTTTCCTGCCATTATTTTTATCCTTGATTATTTCATAATTTTTACAAATCATAGTCCATTTTAAAATAATTGATTAAAAAAACCCTGACGTTCAGAGTTTGTGATATCAGAAAAGATGTTACATTCCTGGAGCAAAATAAAAGGCAGAAGTCTTAAGGAAATGAAATAGAAAAAAATATACCAGAGATTATATTCACTAGTCCAATGCTTTAAAATGTTAAAGTGAAAGCTACTTAAGTAGTTTTTATGATATTTTTATTGGCAATGTGTTTTTAATAAACATGAGGTACTATGTTTTAAAATATAGTGTAACAACTGAGCCATACTTTCACATTTTAGTAACTATATACTCAACTGTAGTATATTGTCATTTTTTATTTCAAAATGGTCTTCAACTGTATATACCTTGAATTTTGCAGGGCATGAAACTGAAAAGAAATTAAGATTTTAAAAAGTATTGGCTCTAAGGTGACAAAAATGTGGTTGTAATTACAAATTAAGGATATTTTTGAAAAAGAGGTAGTTAACCAGGTGAGGTTAAACAAGATTAAATGATTTATGGCCATTTTATAAAATAATGACAGTCTTCATTTTAAGCAACAATGTAAAGTGCTTTATTCTGAGATTAGGTATTGTGGCAGAAGCTAAAACTGCCTTTTTTCTAACAGTGCCAGAATACAACCTCTTTTTCTTTTTGCACTAACAAGACTGCTTTACCACCACGGCCCACTCTAAGTAATTAAATCAATCCTTTGTACTTACCGTATTCTCCTCTAGTGACGGTACTAGATCTGATTATATGCTTCATGCATATTCAAAGTACCGCACTGACAGCTCTTTAATGAGCTCTTACTTAATCAGTATGAACAATGTTCATCTTGTTCTTTTTCCTCATGCATTAGAGCTAGGAACAGTTGGGAAAAATGAAACATCCAGCATTCATTTGAAAAATATATTGTACTTTGAAAAGTGTCTAAGCTGAGGAAGTTGCATTCTGCCCTTTAAAAGTCTGATGGACAAATTGGATTACTAGTATTGGATTAAATAACAAATGGTTAGAGGAGAAATGAGAAAAGCTCACTGTGATCACAGGCTTTAATATTTTTTGTTACTTATAAAGCTAAAGGGGTCTTTAACCAGTTATTAAAGTCAGGATTAATTTGTAATGGTTCAACTTACTGGCTTTTAAAAGCTTTTTAAATTTTAAAAATTTAAAATCCCTAAAAACAATAGTGTAATAATGTATTAGAAGAAATTTTAATTTTTTATTACTAGGCTAAGTATAGATTTCCATGATTGTATACTATCTCAGATAAGGATTTAGTGATACGAAATGTTTTTTCAGTTAATTTAAATAATCTATGTAGCAACGTGTAATATGTCTTTAAATATTTCTTATTGTTAGGCTTATTTCCTTTTGAAACATTTGATTCTTTTATTATTAGTCATTTCCTAACAATTAGGGGAGGAGGATCTTTTATTCTTACCCAGAAATCATAGGCATGAGTTAAACTGAAAATAACACAGTACCACATCAATATTGTTATTCTCAAGGAAGCAGTCTTCCATTGAAGAAAATGATGCTAATTTAAGAGTAGGCTGGTTGCTTCTAGTATTGCCTGAAAGCCCCAATTATAGGTTAAGTTAAACTCAAAATTTTAATATGTCTATATTTTTAGAAGACATTTAGGTTATGAACACAAGAATTAAGTCTTTAATCAGAAAATAAAATATCATAAAATCTACACCTATTAATATTGCACACATGTGGCATTTCACTGATCAAAAAGGCCTTCACCAGGGTACAATTGGCCTTTTTCCAAATTGCAAGCTTTTTCTCAGCTTTTTCTTTTTACTCTTTCTTCTTTTGTTGCTGCCCAGGGATTTGTGCCTATCGCAGCCTATATCACATGACCAGTGTCAAGACATCACATGGTCCAAAGTGAATACAAAACCAGCTACCCTAAAAGAGAGATTAAAAATACTGTAAAACAATAAAGACTTTTGTTCAGACTCTAAAAGAATCTGTCCTAAGTCGGCTTCATACCATTAGTTTTAATAGCATTTAATGAAAGCATATATCCTCACTATTCTCTGTAATGATGAACAACAAATATCTATTTTACAAGGATGCTCTAAAAATACATGTTTAATCTTTAACACACAGATCAGCTTTGAATATTTTCATTCTAAAAATGTATTTAAATTTATATTAATGTGGACATATTTAAATAAAATATGGTATGTCCACAATTTATGCAAGCATTAAAAAGAATGAGGTAGGTATTTGGACAGCATAACAAAACAAATCATAGGCCAACACATAATATGATCTCATTTATCGTAAAGGAAAGAAACCTGTATTTGTCTATAGATAAAATATAGACATGTGTGATAGACATAGCTATCTATGCAGTCTGGAAGGAGATAACTAAACTGTAATAGTACTTCTGGCACGGAGGAAATGGGGAGTGTGGGGTTGGTGAAAGAAGACTAGACTTGACTTTCTACTCAGTTATACCTTTGTATTTGAATTTTTTAAATGGACATGTGTGTTTAAAAGTTAAAAGGAAATATCTCACTTAAAAAGAAAATAAAACTTAGGGATTAATAATCTTACCTAGGATATTTAATTTTTTATTAGATATTTAAATTAACCCTATGAGTGCTGTACAGAAGTTGGACAGTATTAAATAGTAGCTTAGCAAAGCAATAAACCAATCATGGGGGAAATTCAGGAAAAAAGTCAAAAGTTGTAAATTTGACTAGGTATAATTTGAAGGAAGAGGGAGGACAAATGCGGGGACAATTAATATTTTTCTTGAGTATAATTGTGGCCTACTTCTACACGAATAATGCCAAATATGTACTATGCCTTATATAATCCTTAATATACTGGCCTTTGTGGGGGGGCTTAAGGGTAGTATAGATGATAGAATGGGTATTAGGGATAGTGAATTTTAAATATCTCCTTTATGTAGTAAGTGACTTTGTAATCTAAAATACTAGATTATCTCTGTGCTCAAATGTTTTCTGAACATTATTATGTTCATTGTAATTTTCTTTTTCACACGTAACTGTAGGTACTTTTTTGTAGCCTGGTCATTTACATTGTATTTAATAATTTATAAGTGATTTACCCTACTATGGATGATGCATTCCAGAATGGTAATTGTGTATATATCTTTAGTTTACCTTTAAGGAGGTAAATAAGAAAAAAAGCAAGTGGTTAAAGTGGAAGCTTTCACATAGTCTCTGGACTTCTCTGATCTTCCCGTTAGTCTTATGGTTCTCATAATGATTTTTTAATGTTACAGGGTTTTTTTTGTTTTGTTTTGTTTTTCTTTATCATGACTATGTGTCTGTCAGCTCCATGAGTTCCTCACTGAAACATAATAGCAAGTCAGCCTCTGGGGAGGATTTAAAAAGTGGGACATTTTGTTTACTGTACTTAGTGTTAACATGATCCATAGGTATGTTCAGGGGGACTAAAATACACACGCCGAATAATATCGGCTTTAGAAGATTGACTTATGAGTTTTTAAATATTGATTTCGTTTTTTCAGGCCTTGGATTTTAATCTTATATTATTGTAAGTAGTTTAATATGTAGTATTGAAGTGGCTAAAATATTTTTCCATGTTAAATCTTGTGCTAAACTATTATTTGGTTTGCATAATGTCATATAATAAGAGGTAACTCTTCCTGGATTATAGGAAGGAACACAGAAGAAGAAGAAGCTATGATGCAGGAATGGTTTATGTTAGTTAATAAGAAAAATGCCTTAATAAGGAGAATGAACCAGCTCTCTCTTCTGTAAGTACTCATGATTATGCTTGTTTTTCCTACAACATTGATAAATCTTAAGCTTTTTGTTACTCCTTCTTTGGAGTTTCATATTTATTAGGCCTAATTTTTTTTCTTTCCTTAGAGATTACAGTAAGTTTTTATAAAAATTAAAAATAATATATAACAATTTTTATTTGAATAGTAAGAATTTTTAAATGGAATGATAGACACTGAAAAAAGGTGTTTATTATACAGAAGGCCAAGGAATATAAACAGTTTTCATGTTTAAGAAATAAATCACTTGTGTGAAAAAGGAGATTTGGTTTATATTGAGGGTTAGAGGGGAAGAGAAATAAAACTGAAGTTTATTTAGTAACAAATTCTAAGGTAAAAAATAAAAATAACTCTGAATAAGGACAAAAGGACATTTATAGTCTCCAGGCGATGTTACCCTAAATTTTGGGATAAGAGATTAATTACTAAAATAGAAGTGACCTTTTAATGATTGCAAGAATTACAGTAAAATGGAGACTAAATTAAATGTAAGCATTCTTACTCTTTAGCAGTTAGTTCACTATAGGACTTAATGATTGTTCCTTTCTGCTCACTGGTAGTGTTCTTATAGTATGCCACCTAGTGTGGGAATGAGCAGGCTTACGTGTTTTATTTTGGTGAAAAACTGTAATTTTATAATTTCTGCTATGCCTGAACTTGACAAAAAGGTTATGATGAAGCAGAAAACTTAAACTAATCCTAAATCTTTGCCTCTATGTTATATTTGCTCTGGTAGTACTTTCATGTTTCTTGTGTTCTTTTCACATGGAGTTTTGGACAAAAGAATCTTCATTATAAACAGTGAAAAAAAATATTTTAGAAAGTAGCCTTAAATCTGGTACTTAACACAAGAAGCATTAAAGAACGAAACCACTTATCCTCAAATTAAAATATACCTCTTTGCCTATTCAAAATTGAAAGAGGAAAATAATAGGACTAGTAAATAGTCGACTGAGAAAGGTTTTGGGTTTGTGTATCATTTGTTTAGAGTGGCTTAAAGTTAAAGAGAAAAGTCAGTTATGAGTCCTAAAATCAATGTAACCTAAAGGTTCTTTTAAGTGTTTAATGATTTAGTAATTAGCATATTGATGAACTTTTGCAACTTGCCTAGGGAAAAAGAACATGATTTAGAACGAAGGTATGAGCTACTGAACCGGGAATTGCGAGCAATGCTAGCCATTGAAGGTAAGAAATGTTGTGGTGTGGTGCAGTATGGGAGATGTCAGTTGTCAAAAATATTTAAAGAGTGTGATACGCATCTGGTCTTACCAGGTCTGGTCTACTAGGGACCTGCAGGAATTGCATATAAATGCCTTAGAGACAGAAAGCAGTATCCACATAAACCCAAGGACTCCAATTCAGATAGATAATCATTATGTTTGCTATTAATAATAGTAGAAAATTATCTTAACTTTTGATCCATTAAGCTTAAATGTCCATAAATTAGAAAATATAAGGAGTTAGTTGATTTAATTACATTTTACATATGTGCAATTTAAAGTTGTTTCCACTGGAGAGGTTTGGAAAAGATTTATCATTTTGATTGTTCACACACTCTAAATTTTACCTTAATATTTAATTGATGTCAACATTGAAATATGTCATTGTCCAGTTTACTGTAATTCTTAAGATTCCAACTTCTATTAAGTGAATGTTCAGGCAAAGATTGGCATATGAGATAAATAAAACACTTTGACACTTTTCATAAAGCTTTTAAATGAATTATATAGTAATCCTATACATGATTCATAATGTCAACAAACATCAGCTAGCTTAACTATGACATTTACTATAAATAATTATTTTTAAAAAAATTTTAGGTTTTTTATAACGCTGTTCTCCTTATACCTCTCAGTTGAAAATGTCTTATAGTTCAAAGATGTCTGCTTAAAAGCTAATCCTTTGGGCTCAGTAAAATGGACCTTTTGTCTAATCAATGCAAATTGATTTTCCTGTTCTATATTGATCCCTTAACCCATTCACTGTCCATGGTAATTTCATTCTTCACCTGATAAGGTACCTGATCCATAATAAGTCAATTCTAATTAGTTTAGAAACTAGAAATTTAAGTTTGTAAGGGAAAGCCAAGTGAAACCTTATATTCTTAAACTATTTTAATAACTATTAAAATGCATGCTATCTAAATACTATCATATATTTTTATAAAAGTTTTATTTTTAATTACTTTTATATCCATAATCTCATTAAATAAATATCACTGGCAACATTTGTATATCATCATTTAGAAATCTGATTTACTTTATTTTAAAAGGTTTCAGTTATCCAGCTTCTTTCAACTGGCTATTCAAATGTATTAAATTATATCATTGATAATGACAGTAAAATCTGTCAAAATCATTTAAACATTCTATGAAATTTGCCATTGAAATAAAGTGTATAAGTATACTAAATGATATTTTTCCTCTCCATATAATTTTTGTAGTCATGGTATAATAGTTATTAAAAGAGATTGGAAAGCTAGTCAGTTGAAAGGCAGGTATAGCAAATACTATTTATATAGTGTATGTATGTATATATATGTGTGTAATATATAATATATAATATGTATAATATATAACTCATTATACAGTTTATTCTTTATAGATTTATATTACACTCAACACAGAGTATTCTTTACCTTTTTTTAGCCTACCCTTTCATGTACAGAAAGATAAATTGTCCCTGAAATATAGCTTGATACAATACAGGTGACCTCAAAGTAGATATTGGTTCTATCCCCAAAACCAGTATTATAACCAAATATCCATCTTAAAAAGAGGGCCATGACACATATAAATAATCCCAGTTTCACTGGCAATCCTATCCCTAAATACCAGACTTACAATCTTAAACAATCTAACATTTTATCTGTCGGACCTTTCTTAGACATAAGAGAAAACCAGTAGAAAATCATATTTTTGAAGAAGAGAGAAAAAATAATATTTTCCTTTTTAAAATACTTTTAATATAATTGTTAGTTTTTTGAGTTATCATTCTCTTTTGTTTTTTAATTACATTGTCCCATATCTCACTGTGCCTTGACTCCGCCAATTTTCCTTGCTGGTTGAGGGAAAAAGGAGACTTGAAGAAAGGAACAGCCTGTTGATTACAAATAAAGATACTTTCTTAGAGAGAGGCCTGCCCCACTTGCCTGGGCAGTATGTGGGCTGGGCTGTCCTAGAGAGGTTCTGATCATTGTGAAGATCAGCTCTGTGAAGACAGTATCTTCTGAACTAACCCATAATATGAACACACATGCAGTTCAGTAGCCTGTTTGAGTGTTAAAGCACCATGGAAAAACATATGAATAAGCAACATTAGTTGTTTTTGTTTTGCTTTCCTTTGTTTTGAAGTTCATTCCTCTTTTTTCCCCCATCTCTTCTACTTAGTAGCCTTAAGATAGTTTTAGTAATAAATAAACAAAAATCTTTTCAAATAAATCTGCTGAAACCATTCACTGGGAGAAAAGCACAGAATATTAATAGCCATGGCACATTGAAAGAAATATTAACAGCTTGATTTGAGAGCAAAAAAATAATATTCAATATGTCTATTCTTCTGAGAATACATAATCACTTTGGCCTGTTCTTTTACCCTTTTTTCCTGAGGTGTTTTTCATAGCAGGAGTTTCACTCTACTGAGCTAAGTTGTAGGATCCCTCAAGCTAACAAACATCTTTTAGATACTTTTCCTATAGTTTTTTTTTTGTTGTTGTTGTTCCAGATTATTAAATGCCCCCTCAGGAAAGATAAATTCATTTCTGGACACTTTGGGGTGGGCTTTTAGAAAGTGGTATGTTCATTTTCTGCACAAGAAATGGATCTTCTCTAGGATTTTGTACATCTTGATTTATTCTTGGCTTAGAGTTTGAAGTGGGTGCTCTTCTAAAGGGATTTATGCATAGGTTCACTATTTTTGTAGTTATGGTTTATATGATAAGCTTTTTATATTTAAAATCAATATGTAATCCCGTGGAGGAGCTTATCCCCTAAAACCCCATTTGTAAATCTATTTTAGCTTTGTTACACAGCACAGCCACAGTCTTCCATAGATTGATTAGGTACAGCGGTAGAATCCTATCAAATGGCCTGTTCTGATGATGATGCAAACTCTTTCAGGATTGCTAGTTGACTGGAACTAAAGATAAGACTTGACTGCAATCCCCCAATGTGCTCTTTACAAAACTAGTGTTAATTTTCATCAAAGTGCCAGGCGTATTTATAGTGGCAAGGTTGAAGGTTTACTACAAGAACTTTAGGTCCTTTCTATTAAAGTGTTTATAGATATTTCTCTTGCCTTTTTTCAAGGTAATTATCAACTTCAGCAAATAAACTGAATCAGGAAATGAATAATTGGCCCTATATATAAAAAAGAGTTTTTTAAATTAACAAAACAGTTCAGTGCAGATGGACATAAACAGAATCTCTTTATTTCAACACTTTGGCTCAAATGCAGCATCAAAACTTAATCCTATTTGTTGTGAGAGGATATGGCTTTTGTAGCAAAAGTACGCTGGAATCTTTAAATTAATCAGAACCCACATTGTAGTCTGTCCAAGCCAAAGTCAGTGCAGCTAGCTAGCTGTGACTGGTGTTATAGGTGAGTAATCCTTTCTTAAAATGCGTAACAGGTAACAGATAAACTTACATGCAGGCTTTTAAAACATAACATGTCTAGGTGAAGCTATTTAAAATGGGATTTTAAAAAATTTAAGCTTGAACATACAAATGTGAATCTTGATCAATTTTAAATGTAATATTAAATTTTTAAAAGATCAAAATAGTTTATGTAATTTCTCAAATTAGCATTCGAGTATATATGTATGTGTAAACATATGTATGTGTGTGTATGTTTGAGTTTGTGTACATATGTAGTTTATTCCCATCATGAGAAAGTAAATGCAAAGTAAAAGTATAGTTTTGTTAATGTAAAATCTATTTACTGTACATAGCTATTTCCTCTACAATTGAGTAATATATTGTAGATAGATATCAAGGTAGTATTCTAATGACAGATTTAATATAAAAAACCCTATAAATTTATGCTGGGATATTTAAAATTCTTATGTCAGTTGAATTTGCTCAGAAATGATGAAAATTACCTAACTATTTTTAATTTTAAAATGCTTTTATTACAATTATGGGAAATGCCATTATTGAGCTAGGAAAAAGTTAAGATTTTAAAAATTATACAATACTTCAAGTGTTAAAAATTTTTTTTAAATTCCTCTTTTATCCTTATAGTTAAAAGTCCTAACTTTTTCAATATTAAAAGAAATCCTGATGTGTTTAATTACTAATTAAAGCTTTAAAAATGACTGGTCAAGTTCAGAGAAGAAATAATTAAAAAAATTATGTGTGTTGTTAAAATATTTTTTTTTGGTTTAAAACAATTTTTTAATTTTTAATTTAATTCTATTTTTTGTGTATGGCAGAGAAAATTTTCCAGTTGTAAAGCTCTTATCAAAATGTTTTAGAAGTAAAGAATTATAAATCAAAGTTTATAATCAGACTGATTTCTTGAGGTTGGAAATAGAAATAACATTCATCAAACCTAGTAATCTTAATAATTACAAAATTTAGTTCCAGGTCTTTTACAAATTTAGCAGGTTTTTTTCTGGAATTAATATTTCTAGAACTACAGTTACCTGAAATTAGACTAGATGGATGACCTTTAAGATCTTTCCAGCCTGGAGAGCCTATTAATTTACCTGCTGTGTAGAATAAAACTGCTTTGAGAACAAGCACCAGAGTAGAAGATTTTCCAACATTCCTGTTCCTCAGTTGCATTTAAATCCAAAGGCTAAAATTGTGATAGATATGGCTTTTCTTCAGTTTTGTTGTTTATTATTTTTAAAATTCTTATATTTAGAAAAAAGCTTTTCATAATAATATTTTCGTTATTCCTCTCTATGCTGTAGAATATTTCACTTTTTTATAAAAATATAATAGTGATCACTTATTTAATGAATTTATTTGTGTGATGTTTTGTATTGAATGTGGATAATCAACATATAGCGTGTTTCTCATATATATGTATGTATGTGTTAGAGCTTATAATGAAAAGAATAGTGATAAAATTGAATAGACCATTCTAGCTTTTTGCTGCTATTCTAACCTTTATTGCATGATGATGCATCTAATTTTTAATTTGTAAATACAAGATAGAATTCCCTCTAGCACCATTTGCTTTCATAAAGCTGCTGAGCAGTTTGCTGTCTTGAATAAATTTTGCTTTGGAGGGGGTCGGGGGGATTTGAACCAGCACATTCTTGTGTGGTTTGTGAAGATTCACATGGTAACCAGCGGTGTGCATTGTTAGGTTTATCTGAATAAGCACCAGCCATGTGAGTTTTAACATGATTGCCCAGGGCAATGGAGAGAGAAGAGAGAAACCCGAAAGGATTGCACTCCTCTGTTTTTTGGAAAGTGCATTTGTTGGGGGGAGGGGGCTGCAGGAGTCAGTGGCCATGGTTTTTTTTTTTTTTTTTTTCTTTTTTTTCCTCTCTTTTTTTTAAGCTGGTGTCCTGTTTCCCTATAGGTCCTCATTTGTTCTGCTATCTGCCTCATCATCTACTTCTTCTTTTCATTGTTTACCTTCCTAATGAGGGAGGCGGGGTAGACTGGGGGTTGATTGACAGCTACAAGCCCTTACAGTCTGGCCAGAGAGCAGTTGGCTTTGGTTTCAAAAGTGTTTTAAATGTTCGATTTGGTCCTGTTTTTATTAAATGAAACTGCTGCTCATCTTAGGGAAATTAGCAGACCAGCAAAAATTAGGAAATATATTATTGGGACCCAAAACCTTAAAAAAAAAACCCGCTCCTACCCATGGAAAGAGCACTGCCCATCGGATTTTCCAACGTTTAACATGGGATTTCAAAAAGAAATATGTAATTTTTCCTTTGCAAAAGTGCTTTGATTTGAAACCACCCAGCAAACATCTCCAAAAGAAAGCTGGCTGTGATGCGATCGAGAGCTGCAGTGTAATATTGCAGAGCAAATTTATTTTTTACTTCAAAGAAAAATGCTAATTAGCCGATTCACTACTTTTAAAGTTATTGTGAAGCATATGGCGCCCAGTGTGAGATACATCCAACTGCTAAAATAGAGCGAAGAGGAAATTAGCGAAGAATGGGCTGTTTGGGGTGAGAGTGGGGGTGGGGGAGGAGGCTAGGTTCACAGGCAGATTCTCTAGCCTTTTCGGAATGATTTTATCGCCCGTCGCGGTTTCCCGCCGCCTCTTTTACCCACTTCCCCCACCGCCAAGCCCAGGGCCAACCTCTTCTGGGCCTCCAGCTCCCCTCCCCCACTTCGGCTGGATTCAGGTGCTCACCTCAGGCTAGCCACGGGCTCACACCTGGTTTTAAGCAGGTTCCCACCCTGCCGCAGCTATCTCCATCTGCGGGAAATAGTAACATTTGGAAAGTAGGGTTTTAGCTGTGAAACCCTCACCACGATAGCCAAAACCCCCAGAAAACACTTAGCTTACTGTCTCCTTAACACGGTTTGCCGAAAAATCTAAGGAAAAGGCGGGAAGGGAAGGGCGGGGGCCGGGTGCGCGGAGGCCCTGCCGGTGGGTAACGAGCCTCCCGTCCCCTGCAGACTGGCAGAAGACCGAGGCCCAGAAGCGACGCGAACAGCTCCTGCTAGATGAGCTGGTGGCCCTGGTGAACAAGCGCGATGCGCTCGTCAGGGACTTGGACGCTCAGGAGAAGCAGTGAGTGGGACTTGGGATGGGGTCGAGGCTGGGCCACCTGCCGAGGTGCCGAGAAGTGTGCGGAAAGTTCGGTGCAGAGGTCGCTGGAGGGCCGGGCAGCGTCCCACTGGCCCCGAGCTCCCCACTCTGGTTGGGGATCCAGAATACCGGGCGAGGGGGCAGTGCTGCTCTACCCTCCACGAAGAAAAATAATTTTGTTTCCTGTTTGTCTGACATCCAGGGCCGAAGAAGAAGATGAGCATTTGGAGCGAACTCTGGAGCAAAACAAAGGCAAGATGGCCAAGAAAGAGGAGAAATGTGTTCTTCAGTAGCCGTCAGACCAGAGTCTCTCCCAACATTTTAGAGTCTTGGTTCCCCAGACCAGAAAAAGTCAGACTCGTCGATTTAAAACTTTTAACATTTTGTTTGACTGGATTGTACTTCTTTACCACCACCACCCTTTTTCCTCCCTCATTTCCAGATAATTTACAGAACTCCAAAATAGCTTTGTTAAGGATTTTTTTGTGAGTTAATCATTTCCTTGAAATCATGTGAAATAGATTTGCACAAACACCTTGTGAGTGATTGGTATTGGAGGTGTTCAAGAAACGGTTCAAAAAAAAAAAGCTTCTCATTATTTTCCCTCATTTTTTGATGGGAGGAAAATTTAAAACGTTTTCGTTGTTGCTGGCAATAGCATAATGACAGTGGGGGGGGAACAAGGGGCTAAGCAAAATGGCATGATTTTTTTTCCATCCTGCCATATGTAACACTCTGTTACCTAAATTTTATAGTTAGATCATATTCAGTCTGCTTATTAAACTGTGTTCCATTTACCAGTGGAGTTTTCTGCAGTTGTTTACGTTTCACTGCAAGGATAACAGAGTTCCTCTCCTTCCTCTGCTTTCCTCAGAGGATGGCCCTCTAACATAGCCAGAGACAAACCCTGTGGTTTGAAGGTGAGCTGTGAGGATGGGACTCATTGACATGCATAGTTTATAAAGGCAGTCTTATCTGAGAACGCACCATCTTTTTCTCTGGATAATTATTTATTACATCTTGCTGGGTTCCTACATTTTGTTGCGTCTCAACATTGGTTCATGAATGCTGTTAATATTTATTCTGTATTGATAATAGTCTGTCTTGCCACTACAAGTAAACCTTCCCCCCCATTTAATATTTTCTTCTCTAGCATAGCACTGTCATTTTTTGTGTGTGAAAATGGTTGTTTATTTATTACAATACTGAGTCATATAAATTTTCAATAAAAGCAGAAACTTTCTTACCTTAGACACTGCTGCTACTTTCTTGCAATAAAACTGGACATTGGTTTGAGTGGAATTTTGTGCATCCATAGACTTTTCATGTAGAAAATGGTCCTGTGGAACGCAGGGCAGAATACAGGGCTGTATTTGGAGCTGAATAAGTTTACACCATCCCAGAGGGGCCCTGCTGACACACAAATGTGAATTGAAAAGTAATTGGTCATATTCTTAGACAGTGTAATTATCATCTTTATTGTAAGGGGTCATCTCTGTTAAAGATTTGAGGAAATTTGTGAATCTACACCACAGAAAAAATTCTAATATCTTGATGAATTTCCCATGTCATTACTTTTCATTGTTACAGTTTTGCAGTCATATGAGGGAGAACTGTGTATTCTGATAACCAGCAACTGTGTAGGTACTGAAGTGAAAGAAGGGGGTTATTGTTGGGGGAGAGGGGAGCGTGTGCAGGTATGTGAGTATGAGATGAGGGAAAGAGGATTTTTAACAAGAAGTTCTAGGCTGCCGAAAACACTGGTGGATTCTATGGTAGTTTCTTTCACTCCTCTACAAGGGTGCCCAAACAAAGAAAGCTTGTTCAACAAGTCCGGAAATTTAGAGGAAACAGTCAACTAGCATTTATGCTTTAGCCTAGATCATATATACATAAGAGCGCGTACACACACACACACACACCAATTTCGTTCCGAAATCGTGCAGCCGCCTCCAGTTGCCACTCTTTCAAAATGATAAACACTTGCTATGGTAGAAGTCCTTCTTGACAAGGATTTTTTGTTTTTTTGTTTTTCTTAAGTTATTGAAAAGTTGCCGGAACTCATTGAAATTGGGTATTTGCCCTCTTTATCGAGCAGGAGAGCAGAGAGAACTGCTGTTCTCTGGGGAAAGCTCTCAGAATCCTGTTCTAACCCCCAGAAACCGGCAGACGGAAATCGCCTGCCCCAAGCAGCCGGGGGCTTGGGCGGCCGGCAGCACCCACTACATTTACCCTGGATTCGAGGAACCTTCCCTCCCGAGGGGCTTCGCCGAGAGGCTGCTCTCCTCCGCCCTCCAAGCCGCTCCTGATCTGCCAAGTGACAAACCTTCCCTTGCCCCAGTTATACTAGGGTATCCAGGGGCCGCCCGGCAGCCCCTCTACCTGCCCTTCTAGATTTCAGTCTCGAGCCTCGCAGGGTTTCAGTTTGGGCTGCTGGGTGGCGCCCGAACGCCCCTCAGCTGCAGTGGAACGTGGACCCGGGGGACTGGCGGGGTCAGGCCTGCGGGTAGAGTGCTGCGTCCGACTTCGCTGCGTGGTGCCCAGGGGCTGGCTCCCAAGAGCGGGAGCGAACCCAGCACGCCGCGGGACCCGACACCCGAAAGCCGCGCTGCCGAAAAAGAGGCTATGGTCCTGGGGGTCGCGAAGGAGCAAGAGCGTTGGCGGCAGGCTAGCTTGGGCACAGTCTGCGGGCCAGTGCATAACTTCCGGCCCTGGCCAAGATCCCTAATCCCCGGAGCCAAACCCCTCCCCCTGTTCCAAGCGTCCTCCAGAGTCTGGCCCGGCCTTGAGGTCACCTGGATGCCGGATCCGGGTCTCGGGGCCCATCTCCCTCGCTCCCTCCCCAGCCCGGGGGCCTTGAGCTGGGACGGCTTCACCTCCTCCGGCGCTGTCCCCACTTTCCCTCCTTGCGCTGCGGCCGAGGCTGGAACGGTCGTGGCTTCTGGCCCAGCGTCTCCCACCTGGACATTTGCCTAGCGACGGCCGCCTCAATCCTCTGCGCCGCTTTCAAGAAACTTTCATCCCAGTGTCTCTCTCCTCTGCTCTCCTCCCTCTCTCCCTCTCCTCTTTTTCTTCTCTTAATCCCTGGGTTTTATGGGCTGAGCATTAAGAAAATTCGCTTGCAATTTGGGATTAGATAAATACTCTCATTAGGAAAAAAAAAAAATCCGTGCTACTTGATACCTCCCGACTTCCCCGAGACTGGTGGCAGCATCTGGAACCGAGAGCGCCAAACTCCAGTGCGGCGGGCCCTGGGGACCGCGCGGGCACATTCCAACGCGCACGGCCGTCCCACCTCGCTGCGCCGGACCCAGGTCGGGTGCTGCGGCTGCAAGCGAAACAGGGCCTGGAGGAGGCAGGAATGCGTGAGGCTCAGGGATGGGGCAAGGGCACGCGCCTGGGCACTGAAGGGCCAACCCAGGCACACAGTTCGCTGGCCTGGACTCTAGCAGCGCGGGGATACGGACGCCGACGCCCTCAACGCGCACCCTAGGACGTCCACATAGTCTTCCCCTACAAACCAGTGCGCTCCAGCCGGCGCCTTTTCCCAGAACCCGGGGTGGGTGTGTATTTCGTTTCTTTCTTTAAACCTCAGTACCATCACTGTGGCTCCGAGCCGCGGGCGGCTAATCGCAGGCCTTGCGGGCTATTTGCTCTGCCCTAGCATAAGGTGTGTCCCGCCTGGGTTAGTGCTGCGGTCTGCGCTGTTTCTTTTCCTCTTAAAGCGTCTCTCGCTTTCTCTCTTCCTCCCTTCCTCTCTTTCATTTTTTCCCTTTTCTCTCGTTCTTTTATTCTACTTTCTCTTTTTCTCTCCCTTTTGTGAATGGGCCGCGGTGTCTTTGTTCTGGAGAGAAGCGCCCGTGTCTCTGACTTTTGTGAACCAGAGAAGGATCTTGTAAAACCTCCTTTTCTCCTTCGTACTCCCCCATTCCCACCCCTCCTTCCCTGCGCCTTTGATTAGATGTTCCCTCATCGTCCAAAAAAAAAAAATGTAATTTCGTTGGTCTGGCGGCCACTTTCTTTGAACATTAGCTCGCTTTCAGCTCCAACTTCAATTAGAAGGAGTTGATTTTGAGAGATCAACAAAAGAACCGACCAAAGCCTTATTAAAGGTCCTAAGAAGATCTCCCGGGTCCTTTGAGAAGCAGTTAAGGAAACAGTGTGCCCTCCATCATATTCTGTTACCGTATTTTATTCGGACTCCAAAGGAAAGTGTCGCTTGGGGGAGGGGGAAGCACTTTGATGAGCGGCGGCCGCGGCCCCTTTTCACTCAGCGGGCTCCCCCTTCCTTCTCCTCCTCCTACTCGCCCATCGCCCGGTCTTCTCTCGGTGCTGGACCCCGCAGCCGGGGCAGAGCGGGCGCTCCCCGCCGAGATGCGCCTGGCGGCTCCTTGACTCGCACTCACATTTACTTTTGTCCAAACTTTTTACTCCGCCTGTTGGGATGGGGGTGGGGGAGATTAGAAAGAAGTGGCAGGAATTCCTCGAAAGGGAGTAAAGTGCCTAATTTTCAGGAGGTGCCATTTGAAAGAATTGCCTTGCTCAGCCTTGGGACGAAAATACTTTTTTTGCGCTTCCAAAAGTCCCAGGTATAAGTGTTTGCGAAGTTTGTTCTGTTGGGAAATGGGCTGCGCCAGTACGAACAATCCGGGGAAATCGCCCTAAGGCTCCCTCCGCAGCTCGTGGAGAAATTGAAAGCTGGGGTCCGTGGCCACATTTTCCACCAGACTGTCCCTGGTAAATGGAGACTGGCAAGGAGACAGGAAAGAGAGACAGAGAGAGAGAGAGAGAAAGTTTCCTATCAAAATGTCTGAATTGAGAAGTAGGGTGTACGTGTGAGGGGAAAGGGATGCTGGACTCCAGCGTTTTAGAAGAATCGTTTAAGACTCGCAAACACCTTTGGTGGGGTCCGGGAACCCCAGGAGACGCCGAAGAACAGGTAAGTGGCGGCGCCTCCCCTGCGGGCGCTCTTCTCAGGCGCAGAAGTCTGCAGGCGCCGAAGAGAGATCTGCGCGCCCCGAGCAGCCCCGGCGCTCGACAAAGTAGCCTGCGCCGGCACGAGCCGCCCGCGGCGTCGGTCTCAGGTGGCAGCTCAGAGGAAGGAAACGCTGGGGCCCGCGGAGCCGCATGAGGGGCAGGGGCCCGGTCTCCTCCAGCGGGCCGCCCCGAGTCCTCACGCTCACACCGGGGCAGCTGAGCCTGGAGGCGCGCGGGAGAACGAAGGAACCGGTTCTCCAGCACCGCGCCTCCTCTCTGCCACTCCCTTGGGAGCGCCGAGAGCACGAGAAGGGCGGGGGGCCCCGGGTCAGGCTTAAAGACCCGCGGCCCCCTCCGCAGCCGGGACCAGGACGCTCTCTTCGCCTCACTTGCCCAGCTCTGCGCCGCATATGCCAGCCGAGCCCCAGAGTTAGCGCGCGACCGGGGCGGGGCAGGCAGACGGGGAGGGCGGGGTGCAGGGGCGGGGGAGGGCGGGGGCGCGCGGAGGTAACCCCCAGCTCGCGCTGCCATTGCCCGGCTCCCTGTCACTCAGCCCGTGCGGGGCCCCCGATTGGCGGCCTAGCCCGGTTACGCACTCGCCTCGCGTTCACATACCCAGGGAGGGCAGTAGAAAGGTGATCAATCTTCATCAGGCTACATTTCCAATCACCTAAACAACCGAGCAAGACAAGCCACTCCGACAAGGTAAATCGCTTGATTTATTTAGTTTGCAAAGTGACTCTGCAGGACTTCCCAGTCCCCACCGCCTCCACGTTACACCGGGAGGGCCGCGGCAACGGCGAGCCACCTCCCAACTCTGCCCCCTCGAATTCCCCCCCGTGCGGCCCCTTGGCGCGATCCCGGGTGAGGCAATGTCCTGAGAGAGTGTGAGGCTTTGCAAACAAAGTGTCTGCAATAAAGTGAAACCTAGAGGGACACGCACAAAGCCACTGGAAAAAAGATTCAGATGGGAGGGAGGAAGTTGGGAAAAGAAAGAAACCCGGGGTCCTAGACCAGCCGCCCGGGTAATTCTTGTGCCGCTCTGTTTTGCAGGTTGGCTGCCCGGCGGGGCTCTGTGAGGGCTCGAGGTAGATGGTGAGCGGCCCTGGCAGCTGAGGGCAGGTAAGGAGAAAGCCGCGGGGCCCGCTCGGGACTTCGGGAGCGCATTGGTAACTCTTGCCTTCCGCTCCTCAAATGGATCCCCTCTTCCCAGGTCCTCGGCAGGTGGGCGGGGCTGGGGGAGAGGCCTGATTCCCCTCTTGAAGCGGGGAGGACCCCCGAGCGCTGCTCCGGCCGGGTGCCCCCTCCCCCGCCTCTTCCGAAGTAACCGAGCTGAAGTGCTAAGTTTGGAGAAAGTCTTTGAAAACTCACGTTGCAACCTAGCAGAACCGTCGCAGCTTGAGTCCCATTTTCTTTCGGCCCAAGAGCCCTAGCTATTTCCCTTCTCATCCCCTTCTCTGCAAGCTGGGCTCTCCCGGGCCAGGCCTTGGGTCCCGGAGGACTGGAGCCGGAGCCAGGGATAGGGGAGCGTATGTAGCTCTAACTTATTTCCCTGAATTCCCTAGCCCGAGTCCCTGGCCTGTTGTACAGAGAAGCCGCTGAAGCGGGGTGCAGCGAAAGGCTCTCCGGGGCCCCAGTCCGACTCCCAGCGCCCCTTCCTGACTCCTGATAGTAGCGACTCG
The DNA here is from genome assembly GCA_963575035.1 of Avahi laniger. Classification (NCBI taxonomy): domain Eukaryota; kingdom Metazoa; phylum Chordata; class Mammalia; order Primates; family Indriidae; genus Avahi; species Avahi laniger. The sequence continues at coordinate 21,936 of CAUYSK010054852.1, read as the reverse complement.
GGTTCGGGGCATCTGCGGAAGCGAGGCTTCGACCTTCCTGCGCGGGTCTGCGTGGGCTGTGCTGCTGAGGCCTAGTTCTCTATTCTCGACCGGGACTTGCCTGGGGCTTAGCTAGTAGGTTTAGCTAGTTTAGCTGGGGTTTAGCTAGTAGGATGGCAGGGAGCGCACACGACTCGCTGCGCTCTGGCTTTCCAAATCCCGGGGACTCCTTGGGGAGCTGGGCCGGTCACCCTTCACCTCCTGCCGGGACCCGCTTGTCCACAGTCCGGACTTGGCAGAAAGAAGGCCTGGACTGCTCGGGCAATGAAGGGCCCTGGCCGCAGCTGAGGCGTCCCTGACTTCAGGCCGCGACCTGGAACCACCACCTGTACAGTGTGGCCTCTTAAGCGTCCTTTGGCCGGCTCTGCGGGACTGCAGTTGAGGTTTGGGGGGATTCCGGGTAAGCGATCTTTCAGTGGCTGGGCGCAGAGAGATCAGCTGGAATGATGATCGTGGGCTCTGGGGCAGGGCACAGCCGTGGAGACCTTGGAAGGAACGAAGTCTCCTTAAGCAATGCGTACCTGAGAGGCCGCGGTGAAGTTAGCCCTCCACATTGCCTCACCTTGGACCTCTGTAGTCTCTATCGTAGTCTCTACCTTTTGTTACCTCTTTCAAAAACAGTTGAAACAATCCGTCATGTTCTGAACGCCGTCCGTCCGGGCTCAAATTTTTGCCTAGACTTTGGAATCTTGCACTCTCAGCGGTTCCGGCTCTGACCTTCCCCGCCTGGCCCCTCTTTTAACTTCTCCTTACTCCTAAAGACACCCTACGAGTGTCTTTAGCCCATTCCAAGCCCCCAAAGAGGCAGACGATCCAGAAAAGTTTACTTTTCAAAGAAACTGTGGTCTCTGGGCTAAGGCCTTGTGGAGCCGAGTTGACCGCCCTGCGCAGTTCTTTAGCATGTGCTCCCTCCCCATCTGGGGCTTCACAACTCGGACAAGACCTGGAAGCCAACGGTGGCTCCGACTGACGGTTTCCGTGTGTCTCGTGTCTCCATAGGCCAGGCCCCCAGACGCAACAGAACTTGAAGGACTGCGCGGTGGGAGCCCTGCACCGCTCCTGGCCCCAGGCCCCCTGGATCCGTCGGGGCGCCTCCACCCAGCTGTTAGCATGATGTCTTACCTCAAACAACCCCCATACGGCATGAACGGGCTGGGCCTGGCCGGGCCCGCCATGGACCTCCTGCACCCCTCCGTGGGCTATCCGGGTGAGCACCGGCCCTCTCGCCCATCCCCTCAGCCCCTGCAAATGTCGGGGACCCCCAGTCTCTTGGGTTTGAGTGCACGCTTTGTTGCCGAGCAGGCCCAGGGAGCCGGTTGCCTAGTCTGTTTACAACGCAGGGCCACTGCAGGCTCACGGGCAGAGTCGCGGGTCGGAGAGGTGGCCAGGGCTGAGAAAACGTGCAATGTGCGCCTTAGAGGTCGGGTCACAGCAGCAACCTTTATGCTGTTGTGGTCTCTCCGCGAGCGCAGAGTGCATTTACCCACGGTTTCGTTTCCCACGGGCGGCTATTAGTTTTCTGTGAATCTGCTCCTTTCCTTCCAACATTGAATGAGTAATCTGGACACTTGCTGGGCCCTGACATAAGGAGCCAAACTTCCCTTATGCGGCGGGCTGGACTGAAGGAGAATTTTTCCTCTCTATTTAAATTATCCTCCAGATCAACGGCGAGCACCAATTTTTGCACAGCTGTAGTGGACGACTTGAGCCAAACCCCGGGTTTCTTTTCTAGCTCCCCCTCTTTCACCCCCATTCCCTTGGAGAGTGTTTTCCAGGTCGTGTTTCTCTCTCCACTCCTTACCCCCCACAGCCTGAAAGTGTGTGTGGTGGGGGGGCGATGTGGAGGAAGGGAGATATATGACTTCTCTTAATCTCTGAAAGGCAGGTGGGGGGCAGCCCTGAAGTCTTGGAGTCCTAGTGGCACACAGGCACTTTCTCCCACCTGTGGCCTCTCAGGCTCCCACTCCTCCGTCCTGGGGGAGTTTTTTTGGCTCCACGTGCCGCTTTCTCTAGCGACGGCCAGGCTCCGGGCCTGCCAGGGCCCTGCGAGAGTCATCTAGCGCTGGTCTGCGTGGCCACCGCTGACCTGAGGCGCCCCTGCGTGTTCCCGCAGCTACCCCGCGGAAGCAGCGGCGGGAGCGCACCACCTTCACGCGCTCTCAGCTGGACGTGCTCGAGGCGCTCTTCGCCAAGACTCGCTACCCTGACATCTTTATGCGCGAGGAGGTGGCGCTCAAGATCAACCTTCCAGAGTCCAGAGTCCAGGTGCACACACTCGGGGCTCCTGGGTCTGTGTAAGCGGAGCTGGGGCGGGTCAGAGAAAGTTTGGGAAGGGTGGATTGATGTGGGGGTGGGCTTATAGACTGGACAGCCCCTCTCGGACTCCCTCTAGCGCTGGGCCTGGGCCAGGAAAAGGGGCAAAGTTAAAGGAAGTGGCTTAGAGCCCTGGATCCAGCCCTTGGCCCTGGGGTGCGTTCGGTACCGGTATAGAAAGTCCGTTTTAGGAATTACAGGAGAATGAGCTAGGCTCCCGAAGGTAAAGTGCCCTGAGAGTCTTACACTTGCCCCTGCTTTTTTTGTTTCTGTTTTTTGGTTTTAATTAGAGATGGGGTCTCACTGTGTTTCCCAGGCTGGATTTGAATTCCTGGGTTCGAGTGATCCTCCCGCCTCAGCCTCCCGAGTAGCTGGGACCACAGGCGCGCCCCTGCTTCTTCGGCTTACCCAGGATTTGGCAATTTCCCTCAGATGCCTGAATTCTCCTTCCACCCTGGCCTTACATCCCGGGGATCCTGGAAATGGAATCAGGGAGATTGGCTGGAGCCTGGTGCTCTGCCTGGGAGTGTACTCCACCAGTGGTGCCAGTCTTATTAGAGGCTTCCTCTGCCTGGAGAAGACGCCAAACTCAAAACACGGCTGTTGGCTTTACTATTTCTGTTTTTGAGATGAAAGGGCTCCGAAAATACTGTTCGGATTCTAAGAACTCTCCTCAAGGGCCTTTTGTCTCACCTTCTTTGCAGGAAGGCTCGAAAAAGGACCAGGGTTGCAGTGCCAGGTGTCAGGACCCTCCAAGAGGAGTTAGAACTTTATGACAGACCATCCCATTTGGTTCCCTACCCAGCGCCAAAAGCCCAACGAAATCCGCCCCAGGCTTCCTTCCCAAGTACTCGAGTACTGCCTATGTTCGGCCCCCTGTCTTGCTCCTGCTCCCACCCAAACATTCACCCAGCCCAGTTCTGGCCTCCAGGAGCGGACTCGGTGAAACGGCTGTGGCCCCAGACTTGGTTTCCCGCACTCCGTTGCTCTGTATTTCTCCTTTGTTGCCTGAGCTGTGTTCATAGAAAACAGGGCCTCCAAACATACATGTGGCTGTGGGGAAGCAGCCAAAAGCAGCAATTTAGAGATGGCAGAACTTCTGGCTGGACAGACGCAAACGTTCCGCCCGAGGGCAGAGTTGCACTAAGGGTGGAGAGGTGCGCCTCTCTCCTCTGGAGCCAGCTGAGGAGGGCTTTGAGCAGGAGGGTGGAGGAGGGTAGAGGAGCTGGGAACGGAGGTGGGGGGCAGGGTCTGGCCTGGCCCGGGACCGGGAGGGGCGGAGGCCTCAGTGGGAAGGGATTCGAGATCCTGGGCGAGGAGGTGGGTCCAAGGGGCGGAGGAGCAGCAAGCTCCACTCGCCCTCCTGACCCGCTCTCCCCCATCCGGCCCACTGCAGGTCTGGTTCAAGAATCGCCGGGCCAAATGCCGCCAGCAGCAGCAGAGCGGGAGCGGAACCAAGAGCCGCCCAGCCAAGAAGAAGTCGTCTCCAGTGCGGGAGAGCTCGGGCTCCGAAAGCAGCGGCCAATTCACTCCGCCAGCTGTGTCCAGCTCCGCCTCGTCCTCTAGCTCGGTGTCCAGCTCCTCAGCCAATCCAGCGGCTGCGGCGGCTGCAGGCCTAGGCGGGAACCCGGCGGTGGCAGCCGCGCCGTCTCTGAGTACACCGGCTGCCTCATCCATATGGAGCCCTGCCTCCATCTCGCCAGGCTCTGCGCCCGCGTCGGTGTCAGTACCCGAGCCACTGGCCGCCCCGAGCAACGCCTCGTGCATGCAGCGCTCCGTAGCTGCAGGCGCCGCCACAGCGGCAGCCTCCTACCCCATGTCCTATGGCCAGGGCGGCAGCTACGGCCAGGGCTACCCCGCGCCCTCCTCTTCCTACTTTGGCGGCGTGGACTGCAGCTCATACCTAGCGCCCATGCACTCGCATCACCACCCGCACCAGCTCAGCCCTATGGCACCCTCCTCCATGGCAGGCCACCATCACCACCACCCACACGCGCACCACCCGTTGAGCCAGTCCTCAGGCCACCACCACCACCATCACCACCACCACCACCAAGGCTACGGTGGCTCGGGGCTTGCCTTCAATTCTGCCGACTGCTTGGATTACAAGGAGCCAGGCGCAGCCACTGCTTCCTCCGCCTGGAAACTCAACTTCAACTCCCCCGACTGTCTGGACTATAAGGACCAAGCCTCATGGCGGTTCCAGGTTTTGTGAGCCCAGGAGTGAAAGAGAAGAAACGCAACTACCTGCGCCCTCTCTGGTCCCCATCCTGTTGCTGCTGCTGCACCGCCCGCCTTTGCCTCGGCTTCTCCAAAACTGAATTTTCACACCCCCCAAAAGATGCCCATTGCCTGCACTGCCACCCCCATTTTTGTGCCACTTGCTTGGGGGATGTGCAAACCCTCCTGCTCCTTGGATGAGGGGACCGGTGCTTCGGCTTGGCTCACACATTCTCTACAGGAGAGCTGTGTGCTCTTCTCCAACCCCCACCAAACTTCTAAGTCACCCCAGTCTTTCAGGACAGCTATTACGCACTTGCAGCCTTCGGAGGCTCTTTGCTCTGACCGGCTGTTTGAGCCCAACACTTTTATTTATTTTTTCTGGACACTGGAGTCACTAACTGGTGTGTTTCTGCCAATTGGAGTGCACCCCCACACAACTCCAAATCAAAACAACCATTAAGTGTTTCTCCCACACGGACTGCCGCCCCTTCAGCTGCCCTCGCTCCCGCTCCACGCTGCTTGCAGGCCAGAGCTTCCCCGCGTTCTTTCATCCCCAGAGGAGTGCGCTGGGGCGCGGCCGCAGGAGGAGCGCGCCCCCAGCCTCCCGCGCACAGAGTCGCGTCCTGTCCCACCCTGCGCTGGACTGGTTCAAGCTTCCGCCTCGGCGGGAATGCTGTACATAGTCAGGTCCGTTCCAGGGACCTCTTAAACTTTTTAGTTGCTGTTGGCTGAACTCAACATATCTCGTCTTAGCGCCCAGGAAACAGAACTTTAAGATATATACAGCACATATATATATACATATATATAAAACAAAAGCAAAAAATATTTCCCCTTTGTCCCCCTTCCTCTCTTCCTCAAACGATGGCGCTTTTTCTTTTTCAGTTGTTGCAAAGCTGTCCTGCGCTCTTCACATCTCCCTCTGTATTTATTAAAGAGAACCGCTTCATTCCAGGAAGCTGGGTGCGGAGGACCAGGAGTGTGGAGGAAACCGCCAAGTCAGGGTTACAGAGGTGGGGCTAGGCTGGACAGGGGCGCAGGACTGAGCCCCTCACCCCGTCTAAGCACAGGGTCACAGTTCCGGTTTAGAGCCCCAAAACCAAAAAAACCCACAAAAAACAAAAAACCAAAAAAGGTTAAAAATACAGCATTATGGAAAAACAAACCCAGGCCCCAAACCCCAGTTCCAATTCCTCTGTCAGCTTTTCCCTCTTTAAACATCCTTGTTTTGTCTAGTGAGTTTTTAGTGCACCTTCGTTCTCCGAAATCTGCGGAGAGCCCGCTCGCCTGTGTATCAATTTTGGCTTTGGCCGCTTCGTCCAGTAGGTGGGAAAGTAATTTGTAAATTTGATTTGTCTGATGTGAAGATCACAAATTACTTGTTGAAATGTATGGCAGTCCCCCTCCTCCTCTTTATCTACATTATTTCCCGAAAATAAATGCAAATTAATGAACGACTTGTCAGTGTTGCTCTTCTGATTCCAGCCCCGGGTCCCAGCCTGGGGGGGGGGCGGTGCTAAAAGCGAGGGACACACCGTGTCATAACCCGCGTGTTAATGACCCGCGTGAAGCTGGAGGCCAAAGGACGGGGCGGGAGGATTTGGCAAGAGGAGCCCCCAGTAACTTTCTCTTAGGGAGTGTCCCTCCTACCCCGCCCCCTCCACGTCTGCCTGGCCTCTTCCCCCAGGCGTTTTGACCCCGCATCCCCCCTCGCCATCCAGGACAGAGACAGGTGTCAGGACTCAATTCCCGAAGCAATTCCTTTCTCTTCGGAGGCAGGAGCCTGGCACTGATTTCTTCACCCTAATTGCCTGCACCAGAAAGAAGAGGGGGAGGGGAAGAGGGTCTGGAGGCGGGAAAGGATAGCTCTGTAATGCTCTCAGAGCTGAGCCAAAAAGGAAAAGAAAGCAAAACGACAAAAAACCGATCCGTGTCCTGCCTGTTGGCAGCAGACAACCTTCCTTTCTGCTGAGCTGTCCCGGGTGGCTTCACCGCGGCTGGGGGATCCGAGTCATTCCTCCCACGTGCTGAGAAGTCCCTCTAAACCCTCAGCCCCTGCCAGAAGTAGCCCGATTATCTTTGTTCGTATTGTGAAGTTTCTTTAAAACATACAAATACAAAACCTGGAAAAGTCGACGAGGACGCGTTTCACTTCGGTAGGGGAGGAAGACGCCCGGCTTGCAGCTGGGGGTCGGGAAGGACAGTTCCATCTCCCTCTGAGGGCAGACGGGGGTCGGGGAGGTTGCTCTCCCAGGAAATCCAGAGCCTGCTACTGTCCGGACTGTTTGGCCTGAAACCTTCTGAGTGCGAGCCCGAGAAGCTGCTCAACTTGTCCACGGGCGGGAAGGAACTAAGGAAACAACGAAAAGTTTCCTGCGAAGTGACCAACGACCCCTATTCTTTAAATTCCGTGTGAGAACTGAGAACACACTGTGAGGCGGGGTTCCGAGAACGACCCCTCCCCCAGGGCCCGCGCCCAGCAAGGTCGCAGGGCTGCAAGCCCTGGCTCTGAAAAGCTTCCTCGGCCGCGTCCTCCCTCCGGATTCGGTAGGCCCAGCTGCGGCACACCCTTCCCACACCAACTAACCCAGCATCCCCGACTCCACAAAGGCCCACAGGAGGGCGCAAACGCCGTCCCGCCGCCCCTGGCCCAGCGGCGCCGCCCCCGGCACGCGGGCCCTGAAGGCAGGCCCGGCCCGCGCAGGCTCCCCCTTAGGCGGCGCCTCCCCCGGAACTCCGGGTCAAGCCCGACCTGCCGGGGTACGGGACCCGCACGTGCCGGGGAGGCCGGGCGGGCGGCTGGGGCGAGGAGGCTTCCAGCTTGCACCACACAGGCCTGGGCACCCGGGCTGCAGAACCTCCTGGGCGCTCCCCTCAGCAGACCCTGTGCTGCCTCTGGGCCACTCTGGCTCGAGCAGCAGCTGCTGCTGCCGCTCGAGGCCCAGGTGCTGAGTTGCCTCCACCTGCAGCTCCCTGAGGCGAGTTCTGTGGGGCCCAGCGGTCCGCTTGGCTACTGGGCGGACGAAACCAGGAGACCCGGCTTTATACTCGCTTGGACAACCGTGTGGCCTCCGGAGCAAGGTACTCAAATCCCTGGGCCTCGGTTTCGTCGCAGTTTTTATTTGGCCCCACTTGGTCTGGGACTTGCCAGAACTTCACACTTTAGGCTGAGACTACGGGCGTGTACCCCCTGACCTGGCCCGGCCTCTCGGGGGCGTCTAGAAGCTTCAGCGCCTGCGTACTAGGCAGGAGGCGGCCCGGCGCACTGAGGCCGGGCGGGAGTTCCCGCCCCAGGGACTAGGCTTCGAAAACAGGCACGTGCTTCTCTAGGGCCTCCCGGCCGGTGCCAAAATCCGATGGCGCTGAGTGGAAACCGGGAGCGGGAAGGCGCCGGGGCCTAATGGGCGCCACCTCTGGGCGCCAGGACGCTGAAGCGTGGGGGAGCGGGGTGAGTGCGTGGTCGGGCCGGGGGAGGCGGGGGCGGCTGGAGGTGGCCCGGCAGGGTGAGGGCGCCAGTGCTGGCCGAAAGTCTCCGGGCAGCGGTGGCGGCGGGAACGCGGAAGGTCCCTCCCGGCCGGTCCGGCCACCTGTTAACAGGCAGGTTCTCTGAGAACCGTCCTCAGCTCGCCCTTCTGTCTGTCGAGGGAGGAAGTTCGTTCTCTCCGGGTTTTGGTGTTCCTGGCATGAAGCAACTAGGACTGAAGCAACTTCAGGAGCTTTAGCAACCTCAGGAAATTTAGCAGCGTTAAGATATCAACAGTTTTCTTTCTCTGAGTGCTCAACGAAATCTTCACGTTTTCTACTCCTACCTTGTATTCTCTGCCCATACTGCAGGGGCAAAAATGTCTACCCTTAGATGAACGTGTGCGAGGTCCGTTAGGGGTAAAGGACGGGTCATATTTGTGATTTGTAAAGATTGTTTTTTAATCTCAAAACTGTCTCAAGGGCACTGCATTAATTTGCTGAAGCTATGAAAGGATTCGGAGGAGTAAACTCATTTGTAGAGGAGCTTTTCTGTAATCTTTTGTACAAGCTACTGAGGGTGTATAGAGACAACGTTTCTCTAAATTGTGGATTTTTCTTTTTGAGAGAGAAATCCTTAAAGCTATAGGGTATTAAACGTGAGGGGGATATATGATTGAGGGGAAAAACAGGTAAAAACTTACTGAATGTCAGCAATTTCTTGTCTGCCAAATTACAGAGGCCAAAAAACTGAGTGGTCCCATTTCTGGGTCAAAAGCAAATTACTAGTTTTTTCCTGTATTTTGTGCAAAATAGCAGTTACCACAACTAAATTGTGATTTTTTTAATTGCGAAAATAAAAGATAAATTCACTACTCTGGCAGAATTAATTAATGTTAATTATGTCATTAGTGCCTGATGACAGGCACAAAGGTTTTCTTTAGAGGCACAGAAATAAAGTGTATCTGATATACAAATATGGTTAATATATACATTATTGGTAAAGAGAATCTGTATCATTACTATTCAAGACCGAAAAATCACTTGGCTTCTTATGCAGAATTAATTTAAGAACAGCAACAAGATATCTTTATAAAATTCCCCAATTAAAAACAGAATAAGTTCTCAACAAGTTATTCTATATTTTCCACACTTTCTCTCCCTTCCCCCATACATTTTAATATTTAAAATGAAAATAATATCGTTTAAATTAAAAAATATTTATATCCAACAATACGTCAATTAAAAACCACCAATTTAAAAATGAATACTAAATATAATAACAATACATTGCTCATTTGACAACAAGAAAACATCTTCATTATCTTAAGGAATCTGCTTAAATAAATGTTTGGGTGTCTGGACTGTCCTTTTTGAAAACCAGAAGCTTTTTGACTGTGTTAGTAGAGGGTTCCTGAGAAAGCAGTTATGCCTTTTAATTATCCTGTTGATATTTACTAATATCTAAAAAAGAATTGATTTTTTTCATGAAGGAGGAGAACATCCCATTTTGATCTAATGATTCTTTAATCGTGTTTTAAGACTAAGTTGAATTTTACTTACATTAGGTGCAGTTCTTCAAAAATTTTAGAAAATAAAAAAAAACTTCAGTAATTTAGGTGAAATGGCAGTTATATACCACATAGCCAAAGTTGAAATTGCTTTTAAATATATTCAGTTTTTTCTTAGGAAAAAAATAACAGTGTATAGTATGCTTGAAACCAAAGTGAATATCACTCTAACTTATGAAATTATACACCTTATATTTCTACAGTTATTATTTGAAAGATAAGGATATGCCTAAAATAGTTTGGAATTCTTTCTAATCAAATAGGACTTAGTCTCCATTTAATCAATGATAAACCCCTCAAAATTTAAACATTGAAAATCCATTGTGTTTACAGAAATTGCGCTGCCTTTACCCCCTTTGGATCCCTTACTTGGTGGCTAATATAATCAAAGGGACAAAATTGCATTCCATTCCAAAGGTCACAAATACTTTTTTAAAAAGGTTAATCTTTATTGAATAGCTTATGAAAAGGATTTTAGAAAATTTTAGAAATTCTTTTAAAGTGAATTCTAAAACTAGGATGTAAGGAACGTGAGTCAAAAATTTGGGGGGATTGAAATGGAGTGTAAATAAATCATAACTACTTTAGACACTTGGGGTAAAAATTAAAATGTAAGAATAAATGGTCTCTGATTGAATAACTTGGTGTCTAAAGAGTGTATAAAATATTTTTAGTACACAAATATTCTTATGTTCAAAGCTGTAAATGCTTGTTAAGATATACCATCATCTGTCATAGCTATTTCAATATGGGAATCATATCTTTTGAAAATTTGTTTTAAATAAATTATAAAAAGAAATTATGAAACAGATTTATACACTTTAAAGAATAACAAAATATACATGGAGCAACAAGTTTTTAACAAATACTGAAAAGTAGATTTGCATTTGGTTACAATATCAGTGTTTAAATTTGATGTTGCATAAAATATATCTATTTATATTTCAGGGATTTTGTTAAATCCTTTAGTAACTATTACTATATAGGGACACTTTTTAAGAGAGAAAAACACTTTAAATCATAGGATATAAAAGATCTGTAGGCCTTTGTAAATTCATAGGGTTTCTTTCTTGGTGGAAGAAATGTGTTTTATTTCTGTTTATGTTTTTAATGAAAGGAAATCAAGAGAAACTGTCTTCTTGCTTCCCAAGGATGAATACTAGAACTCATCTAAAGCCAAAGCTTCAATCTCAGTTTCATTGCCGATGACTCCCAAATTCATATTTGTAGCCTTAAACTTCTCTGTTGAACTTCATATACCATACCTGCACATCCACTGAAAAGAGACCATTGGATTTTAGCCCTTAGAAAGTTAATATTATGATGTCTGTGATTTGCTTCGAAATAATCAAGGGGAGGGAGAGGGTCAAGTACAGATCAAACAAGGTTAGCTTTGAGTTGATAATTGTTGAAACTGAGGGACAGTGTATAAAACTTTGTTATACTCTTACAGATTTAAATTTTTTCCATAATAAAAAGTGAATTAAAAAGGTATTTATTAGTTTGTAGAAAGTAGTCTTAGCAATGGGTGGAGGAAATTGAGCTTCCCATGATTTGGAGTTTATACAGTGTTATTCATATCTGTTGTTTAATTTGCTCAAGTCTTGTGAAATTGGTGGTGGTAAAGTGAGGCTGAGTTGTTTGGTTACTTATTCAAGGTTATATAGTTGGCAGGTAGCAGATCTTGGTACTCAGTCTTCAGATTTCATGTTCTTTTGCTATAAGAGCTACCTAAATTTCTTAGTTTGTTTACAGACATTAATTTAAAAATACATAGCATATCGGCCAGGCGCAGTGGCTCACGCCTGTAATCCTAGCACTCTGGGAGGCCGAGGCAGGCAGATTGTTTGAGCTCAGGAGTTAGAGACCAGCTTAAGCAAGAGCGAGACCCTGTCTCTACTAAAAATAGAAAGAAATTAATTGGACAACTAAAAATATACAGAAAAAACTAGCCAGGCATGGTGGTGCATGCCTGTAGTCCCAGCTACTCGGGAGGTTGAGGCAGAAGGATTGCTTGAGCCCAGGAGTTTGAGGTTGCTGTGAGCTAGGCTGACGCCATGGCACTCTAGCCTGGGCAACACAGTGAGACTCTGTCTCAAAAAAAAAAAAAAAAAATACATAGCATATCATTTGAGAATCATCTTACCAGATCAACATCAACAAAACATGCTTTATCTAAATTCAAGCTGTAAAATTTGAGTTTTGGTAATTCGAATTTACTTGCTGGGAAGTTCTTACCTTTCTGTTTCTGGGCATGACTTAAGTCTCATTTTAATGAGTTGTCAGATATTAATAGAGCATTAAATGAGGAGACTAGTCTGATACCAAGTCTCGTCTTTCCATTTCCTTTATTAATTCCTTATCAATATTAATTCCTTACCAATTTTAATTTGTAACTAATTTAAAAATTCCTTATTGGTTGGTTCATGTTTATGAATAGTGTATCCTGTTATTGATTGAGCGTTTTTGTTCTTTAGAACATTGCTTTGCTGCATTATAGGTGTGCTAATCCAGGGAAAATTTTGTAAATCAGAAATGGAATTGGGATTAGATTAGTAGGTCTGTATATGAGACTTAATTTATTTGTAAGCAAACACTGAGAATTTTTTTCTAACTGCACTCAGTTGGGAACTACTCTTCTTTTTTTTTTTTTTTTTTTTTTTTGTGAGACAGAGACTTACTCTGTTGCCTTGGCTAGAGTGCCAAGGCATCAGCCAAGTTTACAGCAACCTCAAACTCCTGGGCTTAAGCAATCCTTCTGCCTCAGCCTTCGGAGTAGCTGGGACTGCAGGCACATGCCACCATGCCCGGCTGATTTTTTCCTACATATTTTTAGTTGTCCAGCTAATTTCTTTGTATATTTTTTAGTAGAAACGGGGTCTCACTCTTGCTCAGACTGGTCTTGAACTCCTGAGCTCAAAAGATTCCACCCTGGCCACCCAGAGTGCTAGAATTACAGGCATGAGCCACCACACCGAGGTGGGAACTATTCTTTTTGAGTTTTGAAGCTTGTAGCTTAATTTAAAAAAATATCACTGGTGACAAATCCTTTTTAGGATAAATTTTATTTTTCAGATCTAAGTTTGGAAATTTAAAAATGGGCTAACAAGTTGGTTAATAGAAATTACACCACTTTATAGGTTTCCTTTATTGAAATGCAAAGAGCAGAAATCTTGTTTACATTACACCTTTATTTCTTCAGTTTTTTTAAACCTTCATATTATGATTCCATTCCTATTAGTGACCTCTTCAATCTTCCTCTTACCTGATGCAAAAAATAAAGGTTGTCTCTTCATGTTTATTATGTTTGGAGAAAACAACTGGCACCTATTTTCTCCCTGTATTTTCTCAGTGAGGCATAAACTTTATCATGTACTCAGGTAAGCATTTGATAATCCTGCATACCTTCTTATTTGAACTTTTCATTAGGAACTGAGATTTTTCTTTACGCTGACATTGTATTACAATCAATAAGTTAGCTAAATCTTTTATCCCAAGAGAGATTGGAAATCAGTGGGGGTCCTAACGCTAAGGGAAGCCTAAGAGGTTGGACTAAGTTTTTCTGTACTCTCAGCCCTTGGCACAGTGCCAGACACAAGGTAGGACTCAACAGCATTTGTTGAGTGAATTAAAGAAGTCCGTCATCACCCTTTACGTAGATTTATATGTAATTCTTCTCAGATATAGAATTACCTTTTTTCTTTGTGGTATTCAAAGTTAGTTTTGAATGGATTCAATAGCATGCTTTCTTAATCTCTTTTAATCATCCTTAGAATCAAAACTTTTGATTACTTCACCACTGTCACATCTCTTGTTAAATGTAAAACCTTTTCAAAAATTTAATTCATTAAAGTTTTGAGTTATAAAATTATTTAAAAGTTCATAAAATTTATATGTACATTTTATCCAATGATTATCAATACCATGTAATCACTACCTCTAGGTCAAGAAATAGAATATTATTGGAACCACAGACTTTCCCTCAGTATCCTGTAGCCATCATAATCTTTTCTGTTTCCCCAGAGGTAACCACTATTCTCAGATGTTTCTCAGTTTATCATGGGGGTTATGTCTTGATAAACCCCTCATAAGTTGAAAATATTGTAAGTCTAAACCACGGTTAATACACCTAACCTACTGAGCATCATAGCTTAGCCTAGCCTACCTTAAACATGCTCCAAACACTTACATTAGCCTACAGTTTGGCAAAATTATCTAAGACAAAGCCTATTTTATAATAAAGTGTTGTATATCTCATGTAATTTATTGCATACTGAAAGTGAAAAGCAGAATGATTGTGTGGGTGCTTGAAGTATGGTTTCCACTGAATGTGTATTGCTTTTGCATGATTGTTAAGTCCAAGAATCCTAAGTTGAACCATTGTAAGTTGGGGACCATCTATAATTGTTTTCTTGCAATTCTCTTCTAACTTAATCACCTGTGTGTATTCCTAAACAATATGAATTGATTTGCATGTTTTGAATCTTATGTGAATAAAATTATGTTGTATTTTCAACTGTTTTCACTTAGATTATGTTTATAATGTTTAAAATTACATATCTGTAGTGTGTTCATTTTTATTGTTATACACTATATAGTATTCCATTGCATGACTATACCGCAATTTTCTGTTTTACTGTTGATAGGCATTTGGGTTGTTTCCATTTTGGGACAAGTACAATGGTGCCACTCTGAACATTCTTTCATGTATATCCTGATTGCACATAAGAATGCAAATCTCCATGGTATATTCTGGGAGTAAAATTTTTGAGCCATAAGAGGTGTGTATGTTCAACTTGACTAGAGATTGGCATAGTTTTCTAAATTGGTTGTGTTAGTTTACATCCTCGAATAGCGAATGAGAATTCTAGTTGCTCCATATCTTTGCCAAAGCTTAATATTGTTAGACTTTTAACTTTTTGTCTATCTGTTGGGTGTGTAGTGATATCTCATTGTGGTTTTAATTTGTATTTTCTTGATTACTGGTGAGATTGAGCCCTTTTTCTTACTTTCATTGTCTATTTGTATTTCTTTTGTGAAGTGCCTATTCTTATATTTGCCTTCTTTCTATTAGATTGTCTGCCTTTTCTCTGATCTGTAAGATCTCCTAATATATTCTGCATACTATTCTTTTGGCAGTTTATATGTGTTGCAGGTATTTTTCCCATGTTGTGGATTGTACTTTCATTCTTAACTGAATTTGTTTAACTTTTTCTGATTGGTGTTTTTTGTATCTTGTTTAGAAAGTCCTTACTTACCTCTTGTTTTTTTTTTTTTTTAGAGACAGACTCTCACTCTGTTGCCCAGGCTAGAGTGCCGTGGCGTAAGCCTAGCTCACAGCAACTACAAACTCCTGGGCTCAAGCGATCCTCCTGCCTCAGCCTCCTGGGTAGCTGAGACTACAGGCATGCACCACCATGCCCGGCTAAATTTTTTCTATATATTTTTAGTTGTCCAGCTAATTTCTTTCTATTTTTAGTAGAAATGCGGTCTCACTCTTGCTCATGCTGGTCTCGAACTCCTGAGCTCATACGATCCACCCACCTCGGCCTCCCAGAGTGCTAGGATTACAGGCGTGAGCCACCGTGCCCAGCTCTTTCTTACCTCTTAATCATGAAAATAGTTCTCCATATTATCCTATAAAGGGTTTCTTTTAAAAGTTTTGCCTTAAATATTTATCATGTGACTTCTCTGTGTGTGCAATATTTGGCACTGGTTTCTCACCCTTCTTAAAATTTCATCTCTAATGACTGCAAGTGTTATCTTTATGTTGCTAATTCCAAAAGTCTGTATTTTTGGTGTTGACTACACTCCTTAGCTGAGACCCTTATTTCCAGCTGCCTCCTGGATCTCTGCAGCTGAATGTAGAGATTTAAAATACCTACTCATTTTTATCCTTATTTTATTTTTAGATTAAATCATCATGTAAACCAAAATACATAGTAGGTTCTCTGACTCTTTTCTCCTTCTCCATCTGAACAGCCATCATGTCCAGGTGACTCTACTTCTAATATGCATCTCAAATCCATTCTTTCCCTTCTTTCTAGTTCTACAATTACTGTTCAGAATTCCACCTTGTCTGGTATGATAGTTTTCTAATTGGTTTTCCTGCCTTCCTTCTAACCCCCTTCTGTAGTCAGTCATTCACACTGCCACAGAACTTTCTTTCTAAGACACAAATCCTATCTCTTTCTTGCTTTTATGGCTTTTTATTGGCTTCATTATAAAAAAAAAAAGTTTAAATCTTTCACATGGCTTCTACCATTACTCTGCAGGAATTTCATGTTTTAGCCACACCAGGCTACTTAGTGTTTCCCAAAGAAGCTACGTTGTTTCATTGTGCCTTTTTACATGTTGTTCCCTCTGTTTGGAATAGTCTTCCTTCCACCTCTTCCCGCTGGGAAAATCCTATTTCTTCTACCACTATTCCCAGACAGAATTAATCGTTCCTGCTTCTGGGCTTCCCTAGCACTTTGTTCATACTTTTATTGCAGTACTTATCATATTGCTTTACGGTTGTTAGTTTATGTACCTGTCTTCCATGCTAGATTATGAGGTCTTTGAAAACAGAAAATGTTTTATTAATCTTTTCATTCTTAGTACCTAGCAGTGCTCGATACATAATAGTACTCAAAAATACCTGAATTAAATTTAAAAATTGTGCTAACCTTAAAAAAGAAAGTGAAATGTATGCATTGATTAAAAAGTCATGAGTAGGGAAAAATGCTGATGAAAGAGTACAATATCAATACTTCTGAACGGTTTTAGAAAAGATTCATATCTGTTACCTGTCCTGAAATCGATTAAAGCTGTTGTGTTTTGCTATACTGTAATCACAGCTTAATTAGTTATCTGGGCTGTTTTATGTGGATGGGTTCTAGCTAAAAAGATTAGAGCATACTGCTCTGGCTCAATGCTAACTGAAGTGGCAAAAATAATCTTAAAAGAAAAAATAAAATTGAACTCTATTTTTAAAAGGATGGCTTTTATTTCAGACAGAATAAAAAGTTAGATAAAATTAGTTTTAAAAAAGTAAGAAATTCACAATACTGCTGAAGAAAAGTATATTGCAAAGAACACATTAATGAGCATAGTCTAATAAGTTTTATAATACTGATGGATATATCTGTTTTGATAGTGCTTGATAACTTCTAGTCTGGAAGGTACTGGTGAATCAGGTACCCTTTAAGTTTAATCAGAACAGTGAGTGATAGGTTAACAGTTTCTGTATATGCTAATTTTGCAAACTCATAAAAAATAAAACCTCTGATGACTGGAGATCAAATATTTACTTAAAGCTCACACAGCATACATACAACACAGTCAAATTATGGCTAGATGATTTTTTGCAGTTCATCTGGAGGGAGCAGAGTTAGTGTTTAATAACATTGTTTCTCTCTTTTCATGTTAACTTATTAATCATATGCACGAGAGTATTCAGAATACAAAATTTTCTTAATAGAGAAAATTTAAGAGCAAATTGATTTTTCATTAATATGTACTATTTATATTTAGAATTCTGATTGAAGTAAATCTTTAAAGAAGCTTGGAAAGATTTATCTCATATGTTTGCAGATAAATTATCTTATGATGATAAATTTATAGATTTTGAAATAAATCAGCCCCTAATCATAAAAGCAACTTCTAGATAAACATGGTCAATTGAATACATGTGTTTATTTTTATTCTCTCTCAAAAACACACTAAAATGAAAGTCAACAATAAAAAAAGACATAAACTCTGTAAGAACAATAAGAACACGGGAGGAGATAGCAGATTTTTGGAAGCTGGAATGTTTGAGATGAGTAATAACTGGCTTCATAAAGAAAGCTGAACCCCAACCAGTGTAGCTGCCTTCTACCTGTTGCACCCATCTGGAACAACATCAGCCAATGCCTAGCAAATATCAGCCAATGGCTGTGCAGATATTGATGGTTCCCAGGCAAGTGGTCTGTAGGGAAGCAGAGCTCTGTCTTGGGATGATCTTATTGCGCTATATATGCCTTGATTGTTGAGCCTGGGAATAACTGAACATCATAGATGAAATATGTTATGCAAACATATATTATGAATTATGTTTGATTATAGGAGTAGGATGATGGTGTCTAAGGAAGAACCTCAGTGGCTCTGTTAATTCAGCAGGGGTGACTATAGAAATAGAACAGCTGGAGCTACACTGCTCAGTATGGTAGCCACTAGGCACATGTGGTGTTTGAGCACTTGAAATGTGGCTTGTCTGAATTGAGATGTAATATAAATATTAAGTTCATCCTGGTTTTCAAAGACAGTATAAAAAAAGAATGTGAAATATCTCATTAGTACTTTTGTATTCCTTATTAAAATGATATTTTGGATTATTGGTTAAGCCATATATCCTATTAAAAATAATTTTTCCAGTTTTTTAATTTCCTAATGTATATTCTAGAAAATTTTAAATTACGTACGTGGATCCCATTATTTTTCTTTAATTCAGTTCTGAATTAGAGGTATTGATCCCTAGGGATGGCTGATATGGTTCTCTGGTCTGTCTCTTATGGGGGTTATTAGAAAGAAGGAAGTCTAAATGGGGATGTCATCCATACTCTGTGATACCTCTAAGTAACACCTAATGTCCTGCCATATATACCTTTGGTGAACTGCAAAACTAATAGCATTATGAGTTGGGAGTCTGTTCAGTGAATAAAAGGGACTAAAGTACTCAATAGACCTCTTGCTAAAATTTTCTTGAATGTTATCTGTCCATCATACCTCTTCAGCACAAACTTCTCCCCTGAATCTATACAACTTCCACACCTGATTACTGAATGCTGTAAGAGAAAACCACACAGCTAAGCTGACTGAGAATGCAGTAGAGTCATGGTTGCCAACCTGGCCTTGGGTTCTCAAGCTTTTTAGTAATCTTTCTGTTTTCCTAATCATCTCTTTAACCTAGTCTTCATAGAGGCCATTTAAAACCTCATTTACTCTTCTCATACCTTCTATCCTTGTTCTCAGCAGATGACCTTACTTCCGTCTTTACTGAGAAAACAATGCATCAGAGAGGAATGCCGTTTACTCTGTTACCATATCTACAGTCTTCCATTCACAATCATTCCTTTACTTCTGTCCAGTATTAGACATAATGATTCTCTTCTCCTGTCTGAGGCTAATCTCTGTTTCTGTGTTCTTGATCTTATTATCCCCTTAAGTTTTGGCAACTTCAGTTGCCAGAGGCCTCTTTTGGCAACTTCAGTTTCTTTCTTGTTTGATATTGGCTTCATCCCAACAGTACTTAAATATGCACTAATCTCTGCCATCTTAAAAAGTCCTCTCTTGACCCTCTGTCCTCCTATACCTACCATTAGGTCTTCTTCTTAACAATTGAGCTTCTTGAAGAAATTGTCTACTCATTGTTTCGCATATCATCACTTTCTATTTACTTCTTAATTCACTGCAATAAAGCTTCTACCCCTGAGACTGCTTTTGCCAAAGTCATGTATATGTCTAAGATCCAAGGGGACAATTTTTAGTCTTAATCACATTTAACCTCTCTGTAACATTTGATACTAGTAGTCATTTTGTCTTCTGTTAAATGCTTTTTTCCTTTGGTTTTTGTGATATTCTGCTCTTTGAGCTTTTCCTCTTAGTCTCATTTGTGACTACTCCTTTTCTGCTTACTCATTAAATATTGGTTTTCCTCAAGACTCTTGCCCTAGGTTGTCTTCTCACTTTACATATCCTCCGTGGGTAATTCATGTACTGCTGTGTTTTCAGTTGCTCTAAATACTATTTTCAGCCCAATCTCTAGGCCCTTCTATCTGCCTGCTTCACATACCGCAGTACCTATGCTATTACCTCTGTTCTTTATACTTTATCTCTGTGAATAACAACTGTCAACCCCTCAGCCCAAGAAGAAAACCAGAGTCATCTACATTCCATCCACCTTGGTCCTTCTTCAATTCCCATTGTCAGTTACTTACCATGTTCAGTTCATTTCATTACTTCACAGCTCTTAACTTCTATTTACCTGTCTACATTCGAAATAAAATATAAAATACCACTATAATATCTTATCTATTCCAATAATCTCATAACTGGAAGCTCTTTCCTCAGTCTTGCTCCTGTACATAAAACCTCTGGTAGCTAGTTACCAAAGATGGTACCCCAATGAACCACATGTCCCCCAGGATTTATGCCCTTCTGTAGTCCCCTCCCATATTGAATCTGAGCTGTTCCTGTCACTCACTTTAATGAAATGTGGCAGAAGTGATGCTGTTCCAGTTCTGGACCTTAGCCTTAAAAATGCCTTATAGCTTCAACTTTTGCACCTAAAGTGCCTCATAATAAGTCCAGCTACCCTGCTGGAGGACTACATGGAAAGAGAGTGCCTGAAACTAAATGGAGAAAGGTGCAGGCATCTTAGCATCCCAGGTGAATCCAGCCTTCCAGATGTCCTTGATAAGGTGTCATACTTATGAGAGGGCCATCTTTGATGTTTCAAATCAGGAAAATCCCCAGATTACTTCAGCCCCAGGCAGCATCAGATGGAACTATAGAACTGTCTAATTGAGCCTGGTCAATCCACAGAACAATGAGAGACAACAAGATGGTAGTTGTTGTAAACCACTAAAGTTTGTGGGGGTTTATTTCACAATAAAGTCTAAACAAAGCCTCTGTCTGTTCTACTTAATACTCCAGTCTCTTCTCTGACAGCTCATCTTTGATGCTTTAAGGTCTACCTCCACTAAGCTGATCGAAGTTCCTCAAATGCCCTCTGCTTTTTCTTCTAGGCTTTTTGCTTCCATTGTTAGAAACATTGTCTTCTTTAACTTATAACCATTCTCCTACCAAATTCCTATGCAACTTTTAGGTCTTTGCTTAGACATCCCTAAAATCCTGGATGACTAAATTAATTGCATTGCTTATATATTCTTATAGTAGCAAATATACTCTCTGGCAGAATAATGTTTGAGATTATAGAGTTAAGCAGTGTGATCTTTTGCAAGTTACTTATTCTCTCTAAGCCTCTGTTTCTTCATCAGTAAAATGAATATAACAATTACCTCATAGATTTGTTAGGAGCATGTAAGAGTACTCGAAAACCGTTAGCTGTTACTAATGTTATTAAAATATTATTATAAGTGTCTGTTTACCACTTTATGCCTAGAATCTATCAAAGTACCTGGCATATAGTATGTGCTATATAAAATGTCAATGAGTGACTGAATGGATGAATGAATTTAGAACATTTGGATTTTATCATATCAATCCAAATAAAAACCTAATTTCATGCCTATTTTTTATTTTTCTATTTTGAAATGTATATAAGTTCACCATTGTAACCATTTTGAAGTGTAGAATTCAATGGCATTAATTACATTCATGATGTCGTACAACCATCACCACTGTCTGTTTCCAAAATTTTTTCATCACTCCAAACAGAACTTCTGTTTCATTAATAAATTCCCATCCCTTCCCACCCAAAGTCTAGTAAACCTCTAATCTACTTTCTCTATAAATTTGCCTATTTTAGATTCTCATGTTAAGTGAAATCATACAAGATTTTTCCTTTTGTGTCTAGGTTATTTCTCTTAGCATGATGTCTTCAAGGTTCATTCATGTTGCAGCCTGTATCAAAATTTCCTTCCTTTTTAAGGCTGAATATTCCATTGTATGTATATACCACATGTTGTTTATTCATACATCCTTTGTTGGACACTTGGGTTGTTTCTACCTTTTGGCTATTGTGAATAATGTTGCTATGAACACGGGTATACAAATGTCTGTTTAAATCCCTGATTTGAATTCTTCTGGGTATGTACCCAGAAGTGGAATTGCTGGATCATATGATAGTTCTGTTTTTAATTTTTTGGGGAACCATCATATTGTTTTCCATAGCAGCTGTACCATTTTACAGCAGCAATGCATGTGTTCCAATTTCTGCATATCCTTGCTAACCCTTGTAATTTTCTGTTTTTGTTTTGTTTTTTTTTTTTTTAATAATAGCCATTCTAATGGGTAGGAAGTGGCAGCTCATTGTGATTTTGGTTTGCATCTCCTTTAGTGAGATGCAGATGATTAGTGATGGTGAGCATCTTTTCATATACCTGTTGGCCATTTGTATATCTTCTTTGGAGAAATGTCTATTTAAGTCCTGTGCCCATTTTAAAAATCAGATGGTTTGGTTTTTGTTGTTGAATTGTAGGAATTCTTTTTTTTTTTTTTTTTTTTTTTTTGAGACAGAGTCTCACTCTCTTGCCTGGGGCGAGTGCCGTGGCGTCAGCCTAGCTCACAGCAACCTCAAACTCCTGGTCTCAAGCAATCCTACTGTCTCAGCCTCCCGAGTAGC
>CAUYSK010054851.1:0-11622 GCA_963575035.1 Avahi laniger | reverse complement strand
AGTATGAAAAAGGCCATTTTCTGGCATTCTGGGAGGCCCAGGCAGGAGGATTTTGCATGAGGCCAGGAGTTCAAGACCAGCCTGAGCTACAGTGAGACTCTATCTCTACAAAAAATAGGAAAAAATTAGCCAGATGTGGTGATGTGAACCTGTAGTCCCGGCTACTCGGGAGGCTGATGCAGGAGGATCGCTTGAGCCCAGGAGTTTGAGGTTGCTGTGAGCTGTGATGACGCCACGGCACTCTAGCCAGGGTGACAGAGTGAGACCCTGTCTCAAAAAAAATAAAAGAAAAAAGAAAAAGAAAAAAAAGAGAAAAAAAAGAAAAAAGCCATTTTGAGTGAAAAAAGCCAATCTGGAAATGTTACATACTGCATGATTCCACTTATGTAACTTTCTCGAAATGGCAAAATGACAGAGATGGAGACCAGACTGGCTGCTGCCAGGGGTTAAGGCGGGGCTGGGGAGGGAGGAGAGTGGGTGTGGCTCTGCGAGGGCGGCCCACTGTGTTCCTGTGGTGACGGGATGTCGGGGACCTTCTCTGTCCTGCCAGGCTGATGATGGCTCCCAAAGATATGTCCGCATCCCAGTACTCAGCACCTGTAAATGTTACCTCATCTGGAAAAAAGATCTTTGCAGATGTAATTAAGTTAAGGATCTGGAGAGGAGATTATCCTGGATTATCCGGGTGGGCCCTAAATGCCATCACCAGTGTCCTTATGAGTGTGTCAGACACACACACACACACACACAAGGTGACGTAAAGACAACACAGGAAGGTGGGCTGGATCAGCCGCCAGCAGCCGGAAGAGGAAAGGAACAGATGCGCCCTGCAGCCTTTGGAGGGAGCACAGCCCCATCCTATGCCTTGATTTGGGACTTCTGGCTTCCGGAACTATGAAAGAATAAACCTGTATTGTTTTCAGCCCCCCGGTTAGTGGTACAGCAGCCGCAGGAAAGGAACACACTGTCCTGGCAGTGTCCTGGCTGTGACGGTGACTACAGGTTTGCAAGACTTTACCACTGGGAAAACGGGGTAATCACACAAGACCTCAATGCGTGATTTCTTCTCACTGCGTGTGAATCTGCAACTATCCCCAAATAAAAAGTTTAATTTAAAAAAAGTAAAGCAAGGGAGAGAGCTGAAAAGTTCAACATGCAGGGGAGGGGACAGCAAGTGCAGAGTCCCTGGGTTTTCAGGGCCTGGTGTGTTAGAGGAGCTGCAGTGCAGCTGGTGGGCCATGGCTCAGAGAGATAGTGGCCTTGGCGTGCATGCGGTGGCGAAGAGGAGGGGTTGTGCAGGGCCTTGTGGGGTATTTTAAGGACTTTGTCCCTTACTCTGAATCAGGTGGGAGGCTATTGTAGGATCTCGACTGTGAGGACAGACATGATCCGATTTACCCGTGAGCGGATAAATCCACTGCCACGCTGAGCACGGATTGCGAGGGGCCGCGCAAAGGCGGGAGGCCAGTTAGGAGGCTGTCGCCATCACTCAGGTGGGGGCGATGGTGGGTTTGAGTTAGGTGGTGAGAAAGGGCTGGATTCTGAGCATATTTTCTAAGCACAGCCAATGGGATTTGCACTCAGATTGGCCGTGGCGTGAAACAAAGGCAGCAGGTAGGATGGTGCCAGGGACTCGGCCTGATCCCAGCTGAAAGCATGGAGCTGCCATTTACTCATGGGGAAGGTTGGGAGGGTAAGTTTGAGATGCTAAACAGGCATTCTAGAAGAGATGTCAAGTTGGCATTTGGATGTAGGAGGCTGGGTGGAGCTTAGCCTGCAAATATACATTTAAGAGTCAACGTTTAGCTAGTATTTTATGCCAGGAGACTGATGAGCTCACCCAGGATATGAACATCGAAAAGGGAGAGGCCCAAAGCCTGAGCCTCAAGGCATTCCAATACTAAGGGGCTGGACATAAGGAAAAGCCAGGAAAGGAGGTTGAGAAACATCCGTCATGAATTCAGAGGAAAACCAGAAGAACCCAGCACCTTGGAAACCAATGCCAGGGAAAGCATTCTAGGAAGGAGGGAGTGCTCAGTCATGTCACGTGTTGCTGTTGGCCAAGTAAGTCGAAGGCTGAGGATCAGCCATTGCCTACAGCAGTGAGGAGTCCACTGGTGACCCTGAAAATAACGTTTTGCTGGGTCTGCGTGGCAAAGGCGGAAGAGGAAAGGGGACAAGCGGAATTAGAGGCAGGAAGAACAGACAACCCTTGAGAAGAGTTTGCTTATGAAGGGGAGCAGAAAAGTAGGGTGGTAGCTGGAGGGAGAATGGAGTTGAAGAAGTTTCTTTAAAATGGGATCATGAACGGCACGCCTGAGAGCTGAAGGGAAAGAGCCAATAGAGGGAAAGAGTGACGATGCTGGGGTGGGAAGGAGAGGCGGCAGCGGGGACAGTGTTCTTGAGTAAACAAGAGGCAAGAGCACGGGTCACTCATCTACAGCAGTGGTTTTCAACTTCGGTTGTATGTTACAATCATCTGGGGAGCCTTTAAAAATTGCCCTGCCCAGAGCACACCCCAGACATGTTAAAGCAGGGCCCCGGGGATGACCCGGCACAGAACAGGAGAACGACCCGGACACGGCGCAGCAGTAGGCAGGCGCGAGGGGTGGCTGTGGGAGCCTGTGCAAGTTCCCGTCGGACTGCCACTGTCCCCTCAGTGGCTTAGTCCATTTAGCGTTGCTATATGTGAATGCCTGAGGCTGGATCACTTACAGAGAGGTGTATTCGGCTCACGGTTCTGCAGGCCGTGCGAGAAGCATGGTGCTTCTTGAGTGAGAGCGCCAGGCCATTCATGTGGGATCCGCCCCAGGACACAGACACCTCCCACCAGGCCCCACCTCCAACACTGGGGATCAGATTTCAACGTGCGGTTTGGGGGACAAATTCTGAACTATAGCACTCAGGGAAAGAGGGAACAAAATCGTCAACCAGCGTGAGGACGGGGGAGGAGATTTGGGGGTGTGAGGAGAGGAGGTGTGGAAAGGTTGCAGTCACTGGTGATGACAAGGTCTCGGGTGAGGTGGGGAATGAGGGGCCCAGGGAGAACAGAGAGTAGGATCACTGGAGGGACGAGTGTTGGGGGCTGAGAGGCCAGGGTTCTGGAAATACCCTCTGTGTGGACGTTCAAACTATCAGGAGTAAGATGGAGAGGTGGCAGAGAGAGATAGCGAGCTAGGAGAACTCTCCTTGGACCCTAGTCACTGGGGACATGAAGGCATGGGAGGGGTGGCCTCACCATTTGCCCCACTTTGCACTTGGTGCTTTAGCAAAATGGAACTACTTATAGGCCCCAGATATCGTGTTGAAACTCCTGTTGGTTGGATTCCACTTCTTCCTCTTTTTTAGTTTAATTCATTAATTGGGTAATCCTTATAATTTTATTGCTTATTTTTTTTTTGCTAAGACTGATGCAGTAGTCTCTTTGCCGGTATTCCTGTCTCTAGTCTTGCTCCACTCCACTTGGCCATTGACAAACCCCGTCCCTTCTCCACATTTCCTCCAGAATAACTTTTTGAACTACCAGATCTAACCTGGTCACTTCCTTGCTTAAAACCTCACAATGATTCACCATCCCTGACAATAATCAGCTAATGTTTGTTGATTACTTGCTGTGGCAGGCATTGTTTTAAGTGTTTCACATGGATTCTTAAAGTTAATCCTCACTGGCACTCCAAAAGGTGTGTCCCAATATTACCTTATTCTATAGGTCATGCAACTGAGGCAAAGAGATGACCTATTACCCGATGCTCATTAGTCAGGTAACTTGCCCAGTGCCCCACACAGCTGATGTGATCACAGTGTACAAAGCTTCTCATAACTGGTTACCCTTCCTGACAACTTCTTTTCTTACCATTCCCTCTCACTCTGGATTTCATGCTTCAGCAAAGGTCCCAGGACCAGTCAGGCACCTGGTGGGAAGGACGTGGCAGAGAAAGAGGGCTTGACTGAAGAGTGATCATGACACGCCCCTTGATGAGATGTGGGCAGGGCTAAGGGAACCAAGGATGCTAAGGCCCCTGACACAAGCACCAAAGGGAGAGCCAGGGACAAGGAGAGGGGATGCACTATCAGAACCAAGGGGTCCAGGCCGTGGAAGAGGGTCTCTCCAGTAGGGACCGCAGAGGCACAGAGCCACTGCCAAAATCACAGTGAATCCCCTGACCCTCCTTTCCTCTCAACCCCCAATCTCCTGCGGTGCCCGCATTGGCCAAATCCAACTAGAAGCCAGAAGATAAGAGAGCCTAGATGAAGCCGTCTGCAGAGGCCAGCCCCGGGGCCCAAAGCGGGCAGGAGAAGGATGGAGAGTGGATCAGGGGAGAAAATGGTTTCTGGCCCTTGCTTAGAGGAATAAATCCCATGTCCCGCACCAAGGGAAGCACAAAGTCCCATCACGGTGGGTGAACCAAAAGAATAACATCAGTGACCAATGCTGCTCTTCATATAAAGTAACACGAAAAAAAGGAAGAAGAAGAAAGCCCAGTTGTTGCTGGTGGCTAGACCTAAGCTGATTCTTGTGGCTTCCTTCCTCCGGTACCTGGTCCACATTGCCCTTCTCTCTGGCTGCACCTACTGCTCTGATTTTACCTCCCCGGGCAGCCGCCCTCTCCATTCCCTCAGATACAAGTTCTAGCGGTCCTGTCTTCACAGGGTCACCTCCACTCCCACCGGCCATTCCCACTGGTCGGGGAAGAGCAACGAGGCAACCCTGCAAACCTCATGCAGACCCAGCCCTCTTTGCCGCTCTGCTACAGCAGCGGCAGTTCCCCCGGTAACTGGGACCAGTCAACACGACGAGCACGGCGACCCCCTTGGATGCAGCGTGAGAAGCCCAGCCTGGCCAGTAGGAGACACAGCTGCCAACTGTATGAAATCAAGATTGTGTTCTCTCTTAAAAATGGTCAAGAGGGTAAATTTTGTTATGTACATGTTACCGCAACACCAAAAAGAATTGAAAGAAAAAAAGCCCAACTCGTACCCATTAAATTGGCTAAAATCAAGAAAACTGACCAAACCAAGTGTTGTTAAGAACATAGAGCAAATGGAACCCTCATACACTGCCGGTGGGGATTTATTAATAAAATGAAGCAAGTTCTTTGGAAAACAGTTTGGCAGTTTCTTAACACACTCCTACCATATGACCCAGCCATTCTACTCCTAAAGGATTGTTTCCTGCCTTCTCTCTCTTCAAATCTCCAGCATCTCCCTAGGCTACATCTCAGAGCAATGAAATTAGAGTCTCCAGGAATACTCTGTCAAAGAACAGCACTTGCCTATTTTGGCTATGCGGAAACAGCCCTGTACAGTGGCCATTGGTTTAGGGCATCTGTATTGGCCATTGGTTTAGGGAACCTACCACATCCTTTAGGAGAAGCACCCCAACCTTGCAGGGTTCTGTCCTCCAATTGGTGCCATGATGGAGACTTCAATAGGCCATTCTCTTACCAAACAGCTGCAGCTGAGCAGTGTGCACAGTGTAAGACCAGTGAATTCTATGGGTGTGAACTCAGGGCTACACCCCTTTTGCAGTCATGAGTTCCTTGGTTGGAGATGACGTTGTGTGGGTTGCCATGACAACGAATAGGGCATTCTGAAAATCTTCAAACAGTGGTACTGGCAGAAACAGTGAAAGTAGGGAAAGCAAGTTTGTATCCAGGATGAAACTTCATTCATAAGACAAATTGCTGGCTTCCTCCTGAAGCAGTGACACTAAGTTATTACCAACATGTCCCCCGGTGGCTGGCTGGTTCCTGTGGAAGGTGCAGTATCAGGGATTCAGTGCTGGTCATTGCCAGTATTTAGCAGTTTGGGAACTCAATGGTAACGATACCCGTATAAGCCTCAGGTACCTACTGAGGAAGCACTGGAGAGAGAGGGGAAAGGGGCCCAGCTGAAATTCCCAGGAGGAATCGAACATCTCATCAGCCTGACTGTAGAGAGCCTCCTCTGCACTGCGTGCCCTGGTGGGAACTTGTTGCTCCATGAATTAATATTAAACGTGTTTGCAGACAGAATTTGTCTTAGGAGTTTTGCAGAGCTTTGCTCTGAAGGAATATGTGAACATGTTGGTTTTCATTTCAAATGCTGTTACACTCCGAAGGGCGTCTCTGAAAGACAGTAGCAGCTGTATCCCACAAGGTACTGTGTTTCTCAAACCTAAAGGTTTGGATTTGCTTTGTAAAGCAAAGTGAATCTGTTAAAAACTACAGGATGAGAGCTGACAATGGAGTGCCTCCCGGAACAGACAGCTGCCTGAATGGCTAGAAGCAAAGCTCTTGTTTAAACCACTCTAGACTGCCTGTCTCCATTCACAATAACCTAGTAAATATGGAGCCAACATATCTCTGTTTAACCCCTCTGTTAAGTGATAAACTTACCTTAGAACTTAGAAGTTAACCTTTGAAAGATTTTGTAACCGTTTGCTCACGTAGATAGAATTAGTTAAAGAATCTGTAGAAGCCTTTTGACAATCTGTCAACCTAAGAGGAACTACCTGTTGTTATGTAAATCTGTTACCCCTGACAATTAATCACTATTCCCTATAAGTTACCATGTAAGACCTCATTCGGGGCTTTTTGAGACCCATGGAGAAGGTCTAGGCCCCCTGAGATCCCACTTTGCCTATAATCTTTATAAACTTATAAAATTATATCTTTGTCTCTGTGTATTCTTTTATTTTCCACTTTTCGCTATTATTTTCTTATCCCTTGCAACTCTACCAAAGGGACTCGGTTTTTTGCGGGGAACATTGGCCACATTCTCGGCAGGAACTTACATGACACATGAGTATCTTCACAGGGTGCCATTCTGGGACTTCCACCCACATACCTTTTTCCCAGACTTCCTGGTCACCACTCTTCTGAACTTGATCAAAGTTCCTGACCAGCCAGACAAGTTATTATCCATTACTCATGAGTCAGTGTAGATTTATACCCCAGGCCATCTTGCCTCCAAAGCAAAGTAGACAACCAGATGGGCCAAAACTTGTCTTTCGGGAGGATTTCCCTTCACTGCTGTCTTTCAGGGCTGTTTCCGAGTGGAACTTAGCACAGCAGTCACACACTTCCATTTGATGACAGCACACTGTGCAAACCCTTCTGTAGGCGATAGATAGATATTTCTTCATCTATTAAGCAGGCATAGGGAGCCCCCTACAGAGCCAGAGATGTGAGGTGAGGGAGAGGTAGCAAAAAAGCAGGAGTAGGTGCCATCAGAGTTTGAGCCACTGACCTAGGCAGTTATTTGTGCCTTTTGGACCTGCTTGAGCTTAGTCCTATGGATGCAGTTTTCATTTACTGATGCAATGGAAGCTGTACACATTCAACTTTATAATTTGGTGGATCACACAAGCCCAGCTCATGACGAACAGCACATGTCCCACTGTTATTTGGTACCCCAAGGACAGAAGTTTACTCTTTGCAGGATCCTTTTTTTTTTTTTTTTTTGTGACAGTCTCGCTCTGTCACCCAGGCTAGAGTGCAGTAGTGTCATCATAACTTACTGCAGCTTCAAAATCCTGGGCTCAAGCAATTCTCCTGCCTTAGCTTCCCAGATGGCTGGGACTACAAGTGCACACCACTACACTTGGCTAATTTTTCTATTTTTTGTAGAGATGAAGTCTTGCTTAGGCTGGTCTTGAACTCCCGGTCTCAAGCACTCCTCCCACCCCGGCCTCCCAGAGTACTGGGATTACAGGCGTGAGCCACTGTGCCTGGCCTGGGTCTTGATTTAGATTTTCCCACCTATTTATTCTTTCTGGGGATCATTGTTTGTTATCGCATTACTGTGCTTCCATCTGGTTCATTTTCCTTCTTCCCAAATAAATTGTTTTATTATTTTCTTTAGTGCAGGTCTGCTGGTGAAAATTCTATTTGTTTAAAAAAAAATCATTATTTTGCCTTAATTTTTTGAGGTAATGTGTCTTTTTTCTTTGGCTGTTTTTAAGATTTTTTCTTTGACTCTGGTTTTAAGCAGTTTTGCTATAGTGGAACGAAGTATAGTTTTATTTGTATTTATCCTTCCTAGAGGTCATATGGGGCTTCCTAAATGTGTGGCTTGATATTTTTATCGTTTTTTGAAAATTCTTGACCACTATTTCCTCATATATTATTACCGCTTCATTGTCCTTCCTCTCTCTGAGACACCAGTATCATGTACATTGGGAGATTTCACTGGCCCCGTGTGTCTCTTGTACTCTTTTCTATATGTCACTTCTGCCTTGTCTATGTCCTTACATCTGAGTATTTTCTACTGACCTAACTTTTAGTTAACGGAGCCTCTTATTTGCAGTTCTATTCTACTGTTGAATCCATCTTCTATTAGAGTCTTAATTTCAGCTATTGTATTTTTCAGTTTGTGTATTTAATTTCTCTTTTTTAGATTCCAGGTTTCTAATAATCATTTCCATCTTTTGCCTCCATTTTCTTAAAAATATTACTTTTAAATATTATCTTACAATTATTTTATTTTTCTTTATCTTCTTGAACATATTTATTTTAAAGCCTTCATCTAATAACTCCAATGTCTGGATCACCTGTGAATCTGTTTCTATTTTCTATTCTGCCCTTGGTTTTCTATCATTTGGTCTTGCTTTTTAGTATGACTAGTAATTTTTTACAGCTTTCTGGAAGTGTGATTGACATATAATTAACAGCATGTGTTTAAAATATATAATTTGATGAGTGTTGACATATGTATTTATCATGAAACCATCACCACGACCACAATAATGAATGTATCCATTACCCCCAGAAGTTTTCTTGTGTCTCTTGGTAATCCAGTGCTATCTCCTTCCCCACCATCCCCAGACAACTGCTGATCTATCACTATTGATTAGTTTGTATTTTCTAGAATTTTATATAAATCGAATCACATAGTATGAGTTTTTAGTCTGGCTTCTTTCACTCATATTATTTTGAGACTCATTGTGTAGCCATATATATCCATAGCTTGTTCCTTAGTACTCCATTTTATGGATATACCACAATATTTTTTATCCATTTACCTTTTTGATGAACATTTTGGTTGTTTCCATTTTGAGGCTATTTTTTTAAAAACTGCTATAATATTCTTGTACAAGTCTTTTTTGAGGAAATATGTTTTCATGTCTAAATAAATACCTAGATGAAGCATGACTGGGTCATATTGTAGGTATATGTTTTATCTTTTAGTAAACTACCAAGCTGTCTTTCAATATTACACTACCAGTAGCGTATGAGAGTTCCATTTGCTCTACATCTTTGCCAACACTTGGTACAATCTTTTTAATTTTAGCTATTTCAATAGATATGTAGTGATATTTCATTTAAATTTCATTTTCATCTTTCTTAGTGACTAATGATGTTGAACATGTACTTATGTGCTTGTTTGCCATCTGTATATCTTCTTTGGTCAAGTGTTTCTTCAAATCTTCGCTCACTTTTTTTTGAGGATGTGTTTGTTAATTTTCATTGAATTCTGGACATTGCATTTGAAAAAGAGGCTCTGGATAATATTGCATTCCAGCTTTATAATGGCAGAACAAGTTTCCGCTATTCTAAGCCACCAAGCTTATAGCAATGTGATACAGTAGCCACAGGAAACTAACAGTCCCTATGCCTAGGTTTCCCTGTCTGCGAAATGCATAGTGGGGGAGAAACCCTGGCAGAGGCTAAGAGGAGGCTATGAAGAGGAGCCCAGCTGTTGCCCTCGCCCACCTCCTCCCTCCACTCTCACAGCTGCAAGGGTCAGTCTAGTGGCCTTTGGTACAATGGGACCCAACTCCCCTGGCCATGATTGGTGGTCCAGGCTGTGGGCCTGACTTCCTCTGGTTACCTTGGTGTCTCTCCAGGTGGCTGAGGCTACAGCGAGCCTCCTCGGCCCCCAAGGGCACCCTGTTTCACATCCTGTGGGCCAGAGGTGCAGAGGAAGCCTGCAAAGGGAGAAAGGAGCAGAGAACAGGGAGGAGAAAAGGTCGGAGGAAAGCTGTGCTTGAGGGGGTAGGTTGGGAGAGGCACACAGGTCCCCCCCCAACCCCCGTAGCACCAAGCAAGTCAGGCCAGTCACCTCAGGCGCCGCCGGCACGTCTCACTGGGAAAGCCCTGCCCAAGGCCAAGTGTACGTTTCTTGCACACCCATCCATCACACACTCGGCCCCTTCCCTGTGGAACTGCCTTCCCGTGAGGGCAGATCAGCTCTAGTCTGCTCAAGGTGCCATCCCTAGCGCCCAGCACACAGTAGGAGCGCAACATGTGTGTGTCAAGTGGACGAATGAGAGAACGAGAACTCCAGAATGAGAGCGGACAGCCTAGAAGGTGGTCTGGGAGAGGCTGGTCTGATGATGACATCCCTAAGAGCCACAACTTGAGTTCAGCATTTGAGATTGTCACCTCGAATCCTCAGACCTGCCCCTGCCATCCCAGGTGCCACTGCCGCTGCTCCATAGATGAAGATCTGTGCCCAGGAAAGGTGAGGTCCCTGCCCAAGGCCAGCCCGCCCTGCTTTAGAGCTCCGTGGAGTATCCAGTGGAGGGCAGGGACAAACACAACCAGGGCTATCCTGGATGCTGGCTCCTGCCTACACGTGCTCATGGTCCTGCCTGTTTCCCTGGAGTGGACTGGCCACGAAATGGGAGGGAGAGGAGAGAGGGGGCCTGCAAGGAAAGAGCAACACTTGCGGGGTCCTCCACTTGGGTAGGTCCAGGGAGGAGCAACCCAGGAGGGAGCCAGAGGGGTCAGTTCCTCAGGCCCAGGTGACCAGCTGAACAGAGATAGGCACCCAGGACTCAAGCCTTCAGAATTTACAGGATTGGACACAGTAACGCCCAAGAAGGGACCAGTTGTCCACCAGGCCCCACTCCCAGTCTGGCTGGTGGGAAATGTCTGGGGGCAGGAGAGAGTGGTTTGGGGTGGAGAGGGTGCAGGACCTGGGCTCCCCGGCCTGCCCCTCCCCATCCATCTGACCTGGCTCTGCACAAACCCATTGCCAGGGGCTGTGGGGACCCCCTGTTCCCCCAAATATGCCATCCCGTGCCTGTGTGTGCTGCTGCCAGCTGTCCACTGGACTCTGGAGCAGTCCTGGGAGCCCAGCCCCAGGGAAGAGCCCCTCATCAGATTCCAGCCCTCCACCTCCATGCCTCGGATTCCTGATCCAGGAATCTGCATTTGTTAAACGTTTGTGGTCATGATATGGCGACTATAATATATTTTAGAATCCTCATTTTATAGAGTTAGGAGCTGAGATAACTGACATACTTGCAGGTGAAATGATGGGTTGTCTGGACTTGCTTTTAGAGACACACAGGGCGGTGGGCATGGGTGGAGGTATAGGGGCAACTGGATTGGCCCTTCCCTTATATTTGGTCTGGTTTTGTATATGTTCGAAATTTTCCATTGAAAACAATCCCCGCCGGGAGATTCTAAGGAGCCGGAGAACCGGGCCGTCGCTGGGTCGGGCTGCGGCGGGCAGTGCGGGCGGGGAGGTTGCGGGCTGGCGCGGGCTCTGGCGCCACCTGGCGGCCGCCGCTACCGCCACACCCCGCGGAGCTGTCCCCACCGCACCCCAACCCCGTGCGCTGGGCCTCCGCGGAGCGAAGCCGGGAAGGGGCGCTGAGCCCGCACCCCACGCCGGGCGTGGGCCCGCCGC